>SNQJ01S0180730.1:0-19360 GCA_010110895.2 Picea sitchensis | reverse complement strand
ATGTTTTCACAATGAGGATTTTATTTTTACTTATACTAACCTAAACCTGCTAATTGAAGTGTCTATTGGCTCAACATGACCGACCTCTCTATGTCACATTATAATTTTTATTATTATTATAATTAATATTAACCAGATTAATTATCTTTTACATTTATTATTAATCACATTAAGGTGGGGCCGACCTGTACCCTTTACATAACAATTACGGTTATAGGCAGGTCTGACTCTTGAACAATATATAACAAAGGATCTGATACACCCACTAGTGCTCATCCACTAGGGGCACATCCATATGGATGCCATATCTCTGGTTCACTACATTACACAGAAGAACCAGATATTCACACGTTCACCTGTGTTCGTCCATAGGCACGTCCACTCTACAGATATTCATTCCCACTACCTCACATAGGAGAATCATCTGGATTATTCTCGTCAACTCTGCTGCTCAGAGGAGGTTAATACATCATCTTCATTTCTGTTCTCATGATGATGCACTTAACACTTTGGGATTTCACATGTTCACCTTGTGCTTAGCCACATGCATGTCTAACTCAAAAGATCGCATTTCCCACTGGATAATCATCTAGAGTTATTCTCAACTCTCTGAATGGAGGAGGTCATCTCTACGTTCCTAGCTTTGTCTCAGGAAGAAACAACGTACCCTTCTTAGGGGCTTTCTCTCATGTTTGTAAGCTGAGAGAAAGACTCACATAGTTGTAATGATCCACATCTCATAGATTTGTAAGCTGGAGAATGTCTCACATAGCTGCATTCATCAACAACATAACTCCTCACCGTTAGAGAATTATAGTCATGTGAAGTTGGAGAACCCTCATGAGTCATCTAGAAGCCCCAAAAGGTCAAAGTAGTCAAAGTGGTTGCAAAGAAGAAATTATTTAAATAATAAAGTGAAGTGATGAGTGTACTATAAGTCAAAGTGGATACAATTTTTTTTATTTATATAATAAAGTTAATGGATACATTATAAAGTGGACAAGTGGTTAGAAGTGAGTTAGCCCTAAAATAAGGAAAGTGGTTTAAGATGGTTATAATGTAACCCTTTGAGGAAGCTACATAAAAGTATAAATAAGAGGCCAGGGTCTCTCATTTCAATCACACTTGAGCATATTGAATATCTACAAGTGATTGAGGTAACCAAAGGATATCTAAGGCGAATTTTAGAGGGAAGGTGAAGTAAAGAAGACCGAAATTCAAGGGAGAATAAATTATTTTGATGGTGTTTTCTAATGTATGCTATTTACAAGTCATCTGACCATTTTCGCAATAATTTTTTTTCTAGAATGATTCAAACCACAAAATCTGTAGGCCGTTGAGTAAACATATCCAAGTAGCTATGATAAAAATTTCAGCTTGTGGATCATTGTGTTTTTAGACTTACACTCCGTGGAAAATATGGTTTGTGGCTAGTCCTGAAACTAGTCTAAAACAAGTGTTTCGGGTAAAAACGTCATAACTTCTTCATAACAGATCCAAATTCAGTAAGACCAAATGTATTGGTTAGAGTACAGTATTTAGTATTTTGTGTATCATTTTCAGACCCATAAAACAAATATTTTGTGTGGGGCACGCCCTACAATTTCGCTATCTAAAATAAACCATAATTCAACAAGGTATGTCATTTTTGCTATAACTCATTTTCTGAGAGGTTCCAAGTAGTGAAACCTGGAGGAATTGCATAAAAAACACTGAAGAACATTGTTTACTATTTTATATCTTTATTCATTACAGGTATATAGTTATGATTATTTCAAGTTAGGGTTGTTGATTAATCCAAAATTAGTCATGTGAGACTAAAGTAAAGTTTGATGAAAATGCTAGTCTCTTGTTGTTAAAGTTAAGGAAGGTTTGCAAGTATGTGATCATATACACCAAGTCTATAATAGAGTTACAAATCATATTTGGATGATGAAATTGATGAGGGCTTTTGGTTGAAGTACATGTTGGGTATATGGTTGAGACAAGTAGTTGATGAGTTGGCACATACATGAGGTGTATAGTTGATGATGTTGGTACATCTTGATGAGTCATAGTTTATGTGTATTTGATGCATAATTGGTACATATTTGGTGCATGGTTGATGCGCTCGTTGATGGTACAAGTTGAGGTACATGTTAATGCATGGTTGATGCACTTGTTTATGGTACATGTTGTTACAATGTGTTTGGTACAGGTTGTTACAGGTTGTTTGGTGTGAGTTGATAGGTACAGGTTTACAATAGTATATCTCACAATGATAGTGTGACAATGGTTCCATCATTCTACTTCTACGTTAGGGTGGTTGGACGAGACAAGAACATGTGGTTGTATCCACCTTCCGGTTGTAGCCGAAGAACATAGGGGGTTGTAGACTCTTTATGGTTGTAGCCAGAGAATTGGGGATTTGGAGCTTCCCTCAGGTTGTAGCCTGAGAAACTAGGTGGTTCGAGCCTCCTTCTAGTTGCAGTTAGAAAACAAAGGAAGTTGGTGCTTCCAATGAATGTAATTCTTAAAGACATATAAGAAAAAACATTCCATGGTTTTCTCTCACTTTGAGTTTCCATGTAAAAACATTGGTGTACTGTGTATGTGTATGATTGCTCATTTGTTCATTGTTTATTTACTCTAAAACTATTGGATGATAATTCTACATTGATATAACACTTGCATTTTATGGTTAAAAAAGATTACATTGCTATATTACTGATTCACCCTCCCTCTCAGTAATCCACCAATTGGTATCAGAGAAGGTTCTTTCAGAAATTAGTTTAACCACTGGAAGGAGATTATGGGTTATTCTGAGAATGGAGTACCTCTGTTTAATGGTCAGAATGGGTTAAAGTATGAGATATGGAGCAGAAGCAGGAAAGTATTTTTACAGGCACAAGGACAATATATTTAGCTATCAGGCATTATAGGATATGACAGTTCAAAAAGGGAAAAGACTGCAGCCAAGAAGGAGTTGAAGAAGAATAAAAAAATGGAAATGGATTTCATCTGGGAAGGAATACCTAATTTGGTAAGAGAAAAGGTTGGTAAATGTTCACCAGCCAAAGAACTTTTAGATAAGTTACATGACATATATTCTTCACCCATCGCAGATTCAAAAAATGCCCAAAAAGATGTAGGTACAAATCAAGAAGAAATATGTTCGCCATGTCAAATAGATTCAGAAGATGAAGAGTACATAATCGACAGAGGTATGTTGTTTTTCTTTAATTGTGAAAAACGCAGACATCGTGAAATATAATTCCATGAAGGAAAATGAGATAGAAAAACTAATTGAAAAAGAAGACAATTATGAAGCAAAATTCATTAGTGCTTTAGATGAACTAAGAAAAGAAAGAGAAGAAAACAAGTCACTCAAGAAAGAATTGATGAAACTAAATGAAAGTGTTCATATTTTTAAGAAGCCCAACAAGTCATCAAGAATTTAAGAACGCAGCTAGAAGAAGCAAGAAATATCGAAGAAAATCTTGAATATCAAAAGAAATATTTGGAAGCCAACATAGTACCACAGAAGGAAGAAGCAGAAATGAGAGAGAGGATATTGACAAATCATCTGAAGGAAATACCTAATGATCTAAACTAGCTTGAGGAAGAGTTTGGTCAAAAAGAGAAAGGACTTGAAGAAATAATCACATTAAAAATCCATCTTGAAGAAGCGAAAAGAACATAAGAAGTCATGAAGTCCTAGACAATGAAGAAAGAAGAAGAGGTTGAGAAGATTGAAGAAGTTGTCACATTGAGAAGTAAAATCGTCAAGCTCAACAAGAACGTTGAAGAGACAGAAACATCCATATCAGTTATAGATAATGAAGAGAAGTACTCTAGGTTGTTAGAAAAGAATAATGAAGAAAATAGAAAGAGTTATCCAGAAGTACTCAAAGGAAGAAATCATGGTCAACCAGAATCTAAGAAAACTATTGAAGATACATTTTCAAGAAGACCATCCATGTTCAAGCCACAAATAAGCTTCAATCATGATAATGATCAATCAAGGCAGGAATTCAGAAGGACTACACCACAAAGAAGATCATTCACTCCCAGGTATGCAAATTTATTTTATGGTCATTGTTTTTATTATTCTAATTTTGGACATAAGGTTGCAGATTGCAGGGATTATAAAAGACATGTTCAAGCAAGAAATGGATTTGTGGCCCCACGTAACATTGAATGTTACAAATGTCATAACTATGGACACATAGCTAGTGATTGTAGAAGTATGATCGGTACTTTCATGAAAGAGAACATTGATATCATATATAAGAAAGTACGAATAAGAAAACATGAAGAACATTTGAACAAAGACCAGGTCTTAGAGATCACAATATTGACAATAAAACGAGATGAAAAAAATGAAGATTCTCCAGGTCCTATCAAGCTGCCAATTAGGTCTGTCTTTGACCTCAAGTTGGCTCTAAGTTTCAAATGTCAATGAAGGTTTTGCTGTTGTTTTATAACAACCAACAATTCATGAACTTCTTTGCTGATTTGTTACGATTACATAAGCAATTTTGGTGCTCTAGCATGTAGTTTTTGTCACCAAGTGATCCAGGTAGATATTGCTGGCCACCCACCTTTTCAAACTGGCTCAAAATAGTTTTCTGGCAATTTTCGTAGTTTACTATTTTTAACAGTTTTTAACTTCTGGGGCCATTTTGAGGGCTTAAATGAAGGTTTTTTGAGATCGATCTTCTCAATGATAACCGATGGCTCTAATTGATTCCTCAAAATGAATCTCCTCGATGATAACTTTCCAACGAGCTATCGTGCGCCCCAAATGGAGATCGTATGCCAAAGTTACGCGCTCGAGAAGTTGATACACCAAACTACCCAAAACGGGGTCCACAAAACTGTTAGTTTTTCATCTTCTGGGGTTAGGGTTTTGGATTTTCTTTATGATAAAAAATACCTTTGGAACCTCATAGTAAAAATCATCTTCTTGCGAATGCGAGTAGCCATCATATCTCTTCTCAGAGATAAGCTGCCACCATTCTAGCGAGTCTTTCACTCTGTATTTTTACAGTCTCTGTACATTTATTTCATTAATAGAAATCATGTATTACTGTATCTCTATGTTTATGGTTGCATCTTTGATACATTTCTGTTATATTATTGGATATCCACGACATCTCTATGCATTTATTTATTATATCTCTGTTCTCATTTCGTGCCGAAAATAATCCAGATCACCAAGGGTTAGCACATGCATACCAAAATATATTTAACACACCTAGAGATCTTTACAGCTGAAAATACAATAGTTCTAAACTCTAACATACATGAAATTGAACACACGTATTTTTGGTCAGCATGACCTTGGATAAATCCCCCCCGGGGAAAACCAGTTTGGAATATAAGTTTATATATAGGGAGAATGGAAGGTGTAATACACTAAGTACAATATACAGAAGAACCTGATACAATAACAACTTGATCCAGGCTGCAACACAAGTCCAACTGAAGCAAGAGAGCCCTAGGATGGTGCACCCTCCATAAATGCTGACAAGACCACTGAAATGGAGCTAGAAGCCAACTAGAAGCTTTGATGAAGAAACCCCTCCACAATACTCTGATACTGATGAGTATCCTCCCTCTGAAACAAACCTCATTGCCATCTGAGCTTTGAAAGTCCTCCTTGCTGATGATGAACCCTCCTCACCAAGTGTGCCTCCTCCAAGCAAGAACCTCCCCACTAAATAACTGAGGCCCTAAGCTTGCTGGTTATCTCCATGGATGGAAGCGCCCAAGCTAGCCTTAAACAATTCCTAAAACCTCATGCTCATACTCTCTCTCAGACTCTCCAAGTAAACAAATGAGTGAATGAGCTCTTCCTTGCCCTTTGCGCCCCTTTTGAACCTCCATAAGGAAACCTAAAGATTGGATGGTTGAGATCATCCTATCTCATCACCAATCTAAGATTGAGATAATCCCACAATAATCTCACTCAAAAACCCACTTTGGGTTAAGTTTCCTAAGTTCACTTTATGTCTCCTAATTCACCCACAAAGTGAATTAATAGTCATTTAGGCTAAAATGACCAAATTTCACTTTCGACTTAAATCTCCTAAGTCAAAGTGAAATTAGACATAAAGTACAAGGAACACAGTATATAGTACTTTCCACATGTGTTTAGGAGCTCACAAACACATGGGGAACACTTCCCAAGGTACATAATCTCAACACTCCCTCTTACCAAGGAAAGTGTTTTTCACCAAACCCATCTTGTCTCTAAAGTAGACATGTTTTCCCCTTGGCAGGTCCTTGGTGAGGATGTCTGTAATCTGCTCATCAGTCGATATACACTGTAATTGCACTACCCCTCTCTGAACCCAATCTTTGATGAAGTGATATCTGATCTCAATGTGCTTCTACCGGTCATGGAAAATGATATTCTCAGAGAGTTTGATACAACTTTGATTATCCTGTGTATGATGATTGGTGGCATCTCCTGACCAAATAATCCTACTAGCATCTTAGGAATCCAAATGGCCTCACAACTGACCTGATTGGCCGCCATGTACTTGGACTCATCGGAACTCAAAGTAACTGACTTTTGTTTCCAGCTGAACCAGGAAACAAGTCCTGACCCCAAACCAAAGCAACACCTTGAGGTGCTTTTCCTGTCAGTAGCACATCCTGCCCAGTTTGAGTCAGTGTAGCCAACCAAACTAACCCCATCACCTCTGATATAGTCCAGGCCAAAATCAACTGTCCCAGTAATGTACCTCAACACATGTCTTACCCCAATCCACTGAACACTCCTCGGCTCTACCATATGCTGGTTGAGAGTATTCATGGAAAAAGAAATATCTGGTCTAGTGTTGACTAGATACATAAGTGAACCGCTCAACTGCCTATAAAATGTAGCATCTACCAACTAGGAATCTGAAGCACTAATATTCTTCTAGTTGGTAACCATGGGTGTCGACATAGGTCTGTGGTCCTCCATCTAAAATCTGCTCAGAATATATGCAACATACTTCCCTTGCCCGAGAAATATGTGTCCCTCCTCCTGCCATACCTCCATACTCAAAAAATAGTGCATCAACCCATTGTCACTTATCTCAAACTCTGATGCAAGTCTCAACTTGCATTCAACTATGAGATCCTCGGCTCATGTGATGAACAAGTCATCTACATATAGAATGAGAATGAGCGTGTCTTCACCTCTAATGATGTAATAGAGGTTAGGATCAACATTGCTCTTCTCGAAGCCCATCTGAAGCAAGTATGTGTCAATACGTGAATACCAAGCTCGGGGAATTTGATTCAGACCATAAGTGCCTTTCTCAAAAGACACACATGAGTCTCCCTCTCACTCACCTCAAACCCCTGTGGCTGCTTAATGTACACCTCATCTATAAAGCCATTCATAAATGCGGTCTTCACATCCATCTGATGAATGCTCCAACCCATCTCTTCCTCTATGGAAATAATGTTACGGATCAAGATGTATCTCGTAACTGGTGCAAATGTCTCATCATAATCGACTCCCTCTATCTGAGAGAAGCCTCGCAGCACAAAACAAACCTTGTGTTTCTCTATGCTACCATCTGCAACATTCTTGGTTTTGTACAACCACCTGGAAGTCACAACTGACTTCCCCACTGGCCTCAGAACCATCTCCCAAACATCATTGAACACAATGGAGTCATACTCCTCTACCATGGCCTCTCTCCAGACCTGCTGGTCCACTTCTTGTGAAAATGTCTGTGGCTTAGTATCTATGATACTCGTCACTAAGGCCAAATATGATCCAAATCTGGTTGGAGGTCTACTCTCTCTGATCTGGCTCTTGGGCTCCCCTACGTTCTCCCTGGCCTCCTTCAGGGTCTCCTGAAACCATCTAGGTCTCCTCTTCTCTGAAGTGGTCAATGGAGAAGTAAGGTCTCTCTGCCCAAGTGTAACTGCCTCAGGTCTAGTCTCAACACTCTGAGATCCTGAAGCCTCTGGCCCCTCTAATTGAACAGCCTCTGACTGTGACCTTGAATATGTGCATGGTGACCCTGTCACCCCTGATACTGGCGTACCAGGAACATGAGGCTGTGCTCCCTATGAGACATCAATCATTGCCTCTACATCATCCTCCACATTGACTCTCGACTCAAGAGATCTCTGAAAATCCCTATCCTCCTCAAATATGACATCTTTGTTCACCACCACTCTCTTAAGTGATGGAATGTAGATACGATAGGCTTTGGACACCTCTGAGTATCTAACTAGAATCCCCTTCTGGGTTGTGGGGTCTAGCTTTGTCCTCTTCTCTGAGGGGACACCGGAATAGGTCAAGCACCCAAAGATCTTGATGTGCTCGACATCAGGCCTCCTACTAGTGAAGGCCTCCTCATAAGTCATCTTCCCCAATATCTTGTGGGGGCTCCTGTTCTGCAAGTAAACTATAGTAGCACTTGCCTCTTCCCAGAGGTAAAGGGGCAAACTATGATCGCGCAACATGGATCTCGCTGGATCGGTGATAGTCCGGTTCTTCCTCTTGGCAAACCCGTTCTGTTGGGGGTTGTATGGTACGATCATCTGTCTTCTAATTCCAGGTTGGGAACAAAATTCTATGAACTATGTGGAGGAGTACTCTCCCCTGTTATCCCACTGTAAGACCTTGATCCTCTTTCCAGATTGGTTCTCCACAAGAGCTCTAAATGCTTGGGATCGTTTGAAGACATGACTCTTGGTCTTTAGGAAATAGATCCAGGTCTTCCTTGAGTAGTCATCAATGAATGTGATATAGTACTCACAACCACTCAAGGACTTCCAAGTCATGGGACCAAAAACATATGTGTGTACTAAATCCAATATCCCAACTGACCTGGTGTCACTGCTGGGGAACGAGGCCTTGGTAAACTTACCAAGCGCACACCCTCTGCAAACATCCTGATGCTCTGTACTAATCTGTGGTGCTATGGTCACAACCTCTCTCAGTCCTTCGAGAGCTCCATGATGTAGATGGTCCATCCTACAATGCCATAGCTGACATATCTGTTTGTTGCTGTCGCTGCTCACTGCCAATGCATGAAGAGGCTGAAAAAGTAATTTGAACAGTTTCCCATCCCTCACTCCAATCACTTGTCTTGAGGCAAGCGAGGAACCCTTAAGGTGAATGAAAACCTCCATCCTTATGAAGGACACCTCAAGACCTATATCCTGGAGGGTAGAAACTGAAATCAAATTCTTCTTCAACCCAGGGAAATAATGAACCCCCCTAAATGATATAGGTGGCATGCCATCTCTCCGAAAGGTAACAATGCCAATCCCAACAACTTTAACCAAGGAGTCATCTCCAAGGGAAATATCCATCCTAACCTCTGTGTCTTTGAGATCAATGAAATGCGATCTGACTCCAGTCATATGGCTCGAATCCTTGCTATCAATATACCAGACACTGGGTGTCGTCTCAATTGAAGTGAAACATATGAGGAAAGTGCACTCTCTCTCGAACCGAGTCTGAAACTTTTCCTCCTCTTCTATAGTTGCGGTACCATCCTTATTCTTCTTCTTGTTGGGACATTGTACAACATAGTGCCCTAACTTCTTACAAACAAAGAACTTCACTTTGCTCATATCTCTCTTCTGACCACTGCTGCTCTCTCCTCCCTGTGGTGGCCCCCCAAACTTGGGACCCTGCTGGACTCCCCGACCGACCTTCTTCTTACCCTTTGTCCAAAGAGAAATATCTTCATCACCCTGAACTGACTATTGTTGTTGTCTAGAATCCTCTGCTAGAAGTCTAGTCTCCTCATGGACGAATTCATCCCACATCCTCTCCCATGTGGGCATGGCCTCCCTAGCAACAATGCCATGAACGAATGGACCCCATGGTTTGGTAAATTTGTTTAAGGCTGTCCTCACCATAGAATTTGTGCCCACTACCTCTCCAATGACTCCAATCTTGTCTTTGATCTGGGTGTATCGACCAAGGAAAGAAGTCACCGACTCACTCTTGAGCATGTGAATTCCCCCGAGTCGATCATGAAGAACCATCTTCTGGTTCTCATTAGAGCTCTGATAAAGATTACATAGAGATGCTCACATATCATATGCATAAGCTTTCCCAGTCAAGTGGGGAATGATATGATCCCACATTGCATCACATATGGTCCTCTTTACCTTGTTGTTCCTCTTCCTGAACTCTGTTAACAAGATGGGAGCAATAGCAGGGGGGACATGAACAAGTGCCTCAACTATGTTCCATAGTTCAAGGTCCTCCAAGACAAATACAATCCTGGCCTTCCAAGGCGACCAATTGCTATCCCCAGCTAGCCTATCCTCCACATGCATCTGACATGATAACATCACTGCCAAACTGCACTCCAACTGCAAAGGAACATTGTCTCATTCCTATCAACACAGGTGTGAAAATAGGTAAGAGAAATCTGACCTCACTCCTAGAAATATAGGTGTGAAAAGAGGTCGTGTCAAATCAACCTCACTCCTACCACGTAGGTGTTAAAAGAGACTAACGAAAATGTCCACAAACTGCTTTACAAACCTCTACAAAATTCTGCCAACAAGCCGCCACTAAACTTTGTCAATGGTTGTCCACAAAATCTGCCAAGAAGGTGTCTAAAACAACCCACTCATATGTTGTCCAAAACTACTCAAAAATCAACCACCAAGATCTAATACCATGAAGATTTTCCAGGTCCTATCAAGCTAGAAACTAGGTTTGTCTTTGACCTCAAGTTGGCTCTAATTTTCAACTGTCAATGCAGGTTTTGCTGCTATTTTATAACAACCAACAATTCAGGAACTTCTTTGTTGATTTGTTACGGTTACATAAGCAATTTTGGTGCTCTAGCATGTAGTTTTTGTCACGAAGGGTTAGGACATGAATACCAATATATATATAACACACCTAGAGATCTTTACAACTGAAAATACAATAGTTCTAAACTCTAACATACATGAAATTGAACACATATATTTTTGGTTAACATGACCCTGGATAAACCCCCCCCGGGGAAAACCAGTTTGGAATATAAGTGTATATATAGGGAGAATGGAAGGTGAAATACAACAAGTACAATATATAGAAGAACTTGATACAATAGTAGCTTGATCCAAGTTACAACACAAGTCCAACTGAAGCAAGAACGCCCTAGGATGGTGCGCTCTCCATAAATGTTGTCAGGACCACTGAACTGGAGCTAGAAGCCAACTGGAAGCTTTGATGAAGAAACCCCTCCACAATACTCTGATATTGATGAGTATCCTCCCTCTGAAACAAACATCACTACAATCTTAGCTCAAAAATTCCTCCCTGTTGATGATGTACCCTCCTCACCAAGTGCGCCCTCCTCCAAGCAAGAACCTCCCCGCAAAATAACTGAGGCCCTAAGCTTGCTGGCTATCTCCATGGATGGAAGCACCCAAACTAGCCTCAAACAATGCCTAAAACCTCATGCTCATACTATCTCTCAAACTCTCCAAGTGAACAAACGAGTGAGTGAGCTCTTCCTTGCCCTTTGTGCCCCTCTTGAATTTCCATAAGGAAACCTAAAGATTGGATGATTGAGATCATCCTATCTCATCACCAATCTAATTTGAGATCATCCCACAATAATCTCACTCAAAAACCCACTTTGGGTTAAGTTCCCTAAGTTCACTTTATGTCTCCTAATTCACCCACAAAGTGAATTAATATTCATTTAGGCTAAAATGACCAAATTTCACTTTTGACTTGAATCTCCTAAGTAAAAGTGAAATTAGACATAAATTACAAGGAACAAAGTACATAGTACTTCCCACATGTGTTTAGGAGCTCACAAACACATGTGGAAAACTTCCCAAGGTACATAATCTCAACAAAAAATTCTACAGAGAAAAAGAAAGATGTCAGATACATAAAGGTTTGGAAAATAACTGAAAGAAAAGAAGGACATGTAAATAAGGAACAGGTTCAAGAGATTGTACTTTCAGACATTGTAGTGAAACATGAATCCACAGACATAAAGAAAGAAGTCAAAGCTCAGAGAGATGATGAATCTACCAATGAAGATGATGATTAATACACATTAGAGCATGAATTGTTTTGAGCCATCCGACTTAGAGAATCCCAGGTAACATGAATATTAGACAGGGGGAGTCTATGCGATAGCTATGATAAACCAAAGAACCATCCTTTGAGCATCTTGCAGAGTTTGAGTAGACAGATCTAGAGAAGTTAGTTAGCATAAGTATAGTTTCATAGTTGTAGTAGTGAAGACTTCATGATAGTATAGTAATAAATGGGTCAACATTTTGGACAGTTGTGCAATAGAGTCTTGGACAGTATGGATAGAGACGGATTTGTAAGAACACTTAGCACGTTTGGAAATATATATGACAGTGGACGAGAGCATGGATTCATAGATTGGTTCAGAGAGTGGTTAGAGACAAAGGAACATTATGGATGTTAATTACACAGAAAATGGCTCGAACAATGTTAATGGATTCTAAATTGAGAGATCTTTTTTGGACACAGGCAGTGCATACAACAATTCACATTCAAACAGAGTAATTCTTAGAAACAATAATGACAAATCTCCCTACAAGATATGGAAAGGAAGACCAACAAATCTGAAGCACTTTAGAGTATTTGGAAGCAAATGCCACATCAAAAGAGAATATGGAAGAATGAGAAAGTTTGACTCTCGTGTGGACAAAGGGTACTTGTTGGTTACTCAAGTACAAGGAAAGCATACAAGTGTTACAATATGAGATCGAACAAAGTTGTGGAAAACATCAATGTAACAATTGATTAAACAGGTGGATGAGGATCAAATGCAGAAGAAAATGAATCAGTGGAACAACTTTATGAAGAAGAAACAAAAGATGAAGAAGAATTAGAAGAGGAAGATGAAGAAGATCAGATAGAAGTAGAAGAACAAGTTCAACAAGTGCCTCCAAAGACACCTAGCAAACAAGTACAAAATAATCATCCTTCAGATCATATTATCAGAAACAAGGATGCAAGAGTTGAGACTAGAAGAAGAATCCGTTGACCAAAACAAATGCACCTAGCACTCTTATTTACGATTGAACCAAACAATTTTGAAGAGGCCAACAATGAAGAATTATGGAATAAGGCCATGGATGGAGAATTGGATCAAATAGAGAAGAATGAATCTTGGGAATTGGTTCCAAGATCAAGAATAAGAATGTGATCGGCACAAAGTGGGTTTTCATAAATAAATTGAATGAAGATGGACATGTTACAATGAACAAAGCTATATTGGTATGTAAATGATACACACAGGTTGAAGAAATCAACTTTGAAGAGACATTTTCCCCAGTTTCAAGAATGGAAGCAACCTGATTTCTCTTAGCTTATGCATGCTTCAAGAATATTAAAGTGTATCATATGGACGTGAAATTATCTTTTTTGAAGGGGTAACTTGAAGAAGAAGTCTACATAGAACAACCAGAAGGATTTCAGTTGTCAGAGAACACAGATTACGTGTGCAAATTGAAGAAGGCCTTGTATGGTCTAAAATAGGCTCCTAGAACATGGTACTCTAGACTAGATAAATATCTACAACAAACAGGGTTCAGAAAAAAAAATGCAGACAACAACCTCTACATCAAGGTAACTCAATATTGTATTTTGTTAATTGAAGTTTATGTTGATGATATTCTTTTTGGAAGTAATGCTGACAAGTTAAGCTAGAAATTTGCAAAGGATATGCAAAATGAATTTGAAATGTCATTACTTGGAGAACTATCCTTCTTTCTGGGTCTTCAGATGCGCCAAAGAAACCAATGAATTTTTATTTCTCAAACTAAGTATATCAGATAAATGCTAAAGAGGTTTGGAATGGAAGACTGCAAACTAATGACCACTCCTATGAAAACTAGTTGCAAATTGAGCAAATATGATGTTTCAAAGTCTACAGACCAGAGGCAATACATGTTAATGATTGGGATCTTATTATATGTGACAACATCCAGACCAGATTCAATGCAGGTAGTTGGATAGGTGGCACGATTTCAAGAAGAACCAAAGGAATCACATGTATTAGCAATGAAGAGGATTTTCAGATATCTCAAAGGAATAAAAGAGTTTGGATTATGGTATCCAAAAGTAAAGGATCTATCACTTATTTCCTACAAAGATGCAAATTGGGCAGGTTGCATTGATGATTGACTAAGCACCAATGGAGAAACATTCTACTTGGGTGAGTGTTTAGTATCTTGGATAACAAAAAACAATCATCAGTATCTTTATCTATAACCGAAGCAGGGTATTTGGCAGCAACAAGATGTCATAAACAGGTTCTATGGATGAAACACAATCTGACAAATATACATGTTGAGAATGATGAGCCCATTCCAATCTATTGTGATAATACAAGTGCCATCAGTATCTCAAAGAACCCAGTGATGCACTCCAAGATGAAGCACATTCCAATCAAGTATCAATTTCTACAGGAACATGTTGCAAAGAAGAACATCAAAGTTGAATATGTGGGCACAAAGGAACAAGTGGTAGACATCTTTACAAAACCACTTCCACGGAAAGACTTTGAGTATATTCTCCAGAGCCTCGGAGTAATTTCTACTCCAAAATGAATGTTTTTGAATTCTTATCTTATATGTCTTAGATTTTCATGAGGAAGCACCATAGAGAGGACAATCCAGGTTGGGAGTTTAGTTTTAGGAAGATTTTAGTCAGGGGGAGTATCCCCAAGGACAATTCAGTTAAGGGGAACAACCCTAGGTGGAAATATACCTTTTCCATCGATGACAAAGGGGGGGGAGATCTATCGGATGTAGGATAGAGAGTTAAATTCTCGGAGAAAGAACATAGAGGCATGGTTCCAGGGGGATCGATGGTCACAGGGGGAGCATGAATGATATGACTTCAATATTGCATCAGAGTGTTTCCATCAATGCCAAAGGGGGAGATTGTTGATTAATTGGGTTGGTTGTCATTGATGTCAACCCTTGAATAAAATCCGGTAGCGAATTCTGGTAGCACAAAGGTTCGGGTAATGGACCTAAGTTTGTTTGATGTATAATGGTATGAGTTTTAATATATTTGAAGGTAGTACTATTCTATATGGATAATACATGTCATTCCATTTCCGGTGGTATGTGGAACGTCACATAACTCCTCATGGTTAGAGAGTTATGGCCATGTGAAGTTGGAGAACCCTCATGAGTCATTTAGAAACCCCAAAAGGTCAAAGTAGTCAAAGTGGTTGCAAAGAATAAATTATTTAAATAATAAAGTGAAGTGACGAGTGTACTATAAGTCAAAGTGGATACAAAAGAAAATTTTCAAATAATAAAGTTAATGGAGAAATTACTAAGTGGACAAGTGGTTAGAAGTGGGTTAGCCCTAAAATAAGGAAAATGGTTTAAGATGGTTAGTAGGTAACCCCTTGAGGAAGCTACATAAAATTATAAATAAGAGGGACTGGTCTCTCATTTCAATCACACTTGAGCATATTGAATATATACAAGTGACTGAGGTAACCAAAGGATATCTAAGGTGAATTTCAGAGGGAAGGTGAAATAAAGAAGGCCGAAATTCAAGGGAGGATAAATTCTTTTGATGATGCTTTTTAAGGTATCTTATTTACATGTCATCTCACCATTTTCACAATAATGTTTTTTCTAGAATGATTCAGGCCGCAAAATATGGAGGCCGTTGAGGAAACATATTCAAGTAGCTGTGATCAAAATTTCAGCTTGTGGATCATTGTATTTTTTGAGTTACACTCCGTGGAATACATTTTTTATTGTTGGGTTTTATAAATTAACAATTGAGAGGGAATTTTTAATTTATAGGAGGTGAATGGGCCATGAAGGTAGCTAAGGCAACATGTGGTACTGAATGCAAAGGAGGGGGAGGAGGAAGAATATTATCAGGCCAATGAGAAATACCTGAGGGAGGATTTACTAGATTGTTGTCCAAACCATCCTTGACTTGCTGGACATGGGGCTCAAGAAAATATGCAATGTTGAGATGTGGTTGTAGAGGGGCACTAGGAGGAGTTGGAGGCTAAGGAAATTCTAGCTTCCCATCAAGGTTCAAATAGCCAATTTGTACTATTTGATTAAATTCTTCTGAATCAACATCAAAATGTATGAAAAACCTCATTCTCTTATGTATCCCTTGTTGCCAAAATAAATTTGGAAATATTCCCCTTCTGCCTCTATTTCCTCTATTTCCACCTTTGTTACTCTCTTGGTTGAAAAATCTCATTATAATTTCCCATATCATTCCAATTAGTGCAAAATTATTAAAGTAAAATACACGACACAACATAGTAAACATCTATTACAACGTTGTTAAAAATGATTTAGTTATGGATCTGATAATATCATAGTAATTAAAGCATAAAAGGGAGAAATGAATAGGAATAATGTAAAATAGGGAAGAAAATCCACAATTCAACAGACACCTTTTTTTTTCATTTCAACTTTCAAAATATGAACCATATATTTCTTGAAAAATTATCTGTTATAAACAGTCTTCATTTCGCTTGAACAAGGGAATGCATGTAAATGAATATATATATATATATATATATATATATATATGACTGGGATAAATGGTAAAGGAGTGTATTTTGTGTAAAGTGGTACATAATGAAAGGAATGAATGAAAATTAATGTTCAATACTTAAACACAGTCAACATTCATGTATACTTTTTCCATTACAAAACCATAATACAATTAACATATAACTCTTTAAGAAAATACCCAAATCACTTCTCAAGTCAATCATTATGCTTGATAAACCAATGTATTTACCATATATCATATACTTAAACTCTATTGAAAAATAACAACACCAATTTCCATGCCCACTTAAAAAAAATATCAAGTTGTTCATATAATATCAAGAGACCCAGGAGTAACATGAAAACCATATATAGGTTTGCATTAGTGCCAACACATATTTAATAAATCCTTTTTAAAAGCTTCTTTTCAACATATAATTTTAATTACATAAACAAGGGAGAAAGAAAATGGGACTGCAAGAAATATGACTAGGATAATAGGGGAATAATTTGTGAAAAATGATAAAACAAAATGAGGGGAAAAATGAAAAGTTTATGTAATTTAAACCAACTAAAACTTTAACTTGTCTAATCATGATTTTTAATCTTGTTTCCATTTCCCAAACCAACTATCATTCGTTTTGATTGGAGTCAAATACAAAAATATTTGAGCATTAAAACATTGCACTAATACCAAACTAACAACTCAACCAATACGAATTTCTTTAGTAAGCCAAGTTCATATAATCATGACCATTCAGGACTGTGGGTTGTTAACAATGCAGAAGTTGGGTATGCCATCCAATGAGTAGTCAAGACAAATCAATGAGTTTATTATCATGGCCAAAGAGAAAAAAGATGGCATTCAGCCATAATATTTTGACTAAGAGGAGGATTAATGTTGAGAAATAATGTGATTTTTCTAATAAAAAAATAATAATAAAAAATTATTCCCATTACTCTGACAGGTAAATCACGAGCTCGATCAGAGTTAGAAATTGAATGTGAGAGACAAAATGAACATAGTATGTAACAAGAATGGTCTTAGTCGAGAAAACAAGAGGCCAACAAATTCATTCATACCAACAAGAACCCTTTGAATATAGAATAATACAAATGTTGGGTGTATAATATATTCTTTCCAATAGTGAACAAAAAACTAGCAAGTTTGGGTTGGAACCCAGGTTAAAACTCTGGATGTATTAACAATAATAATGATCGGTTCAACCCAATTTCCTCATAATCCCATTTCTCTGAAAACATCTTCCATGAATACATACAATGAAAAATGGTAATATGAACCCATGAGTAGTAGCTTATACATAAGAGGATAAAACACCATAATCGTTCTTGCAAGTGAAACCCACATATTACATTCTACAATAATCCAATATTTCAACAATTTCTCTTTTTATGAGTGAAAGATAGGGAGAGAAAATACTTTCACACTCATTACCAACTAACCAGAGCCAACACTACTTCATTTAATTAAAAAATCACTTGCAAAAGATGCTTAGAACCTGACGAGTACTTACCTTTTTTAGTGGTTGATTTTATACCAGTTCTCAGTGTCAAGATGGTTGCAACAACAAACATGAGGGTTAGTTTCTCAAACTGAGTTGAAACTCCCTCTTGACAATCAAAAACCAAAATGAAATCACGAGAACCCTAGCCCCAAAAATGTGGTAAAGCACGGGCTTGTCAACATTAATTCCCATATCCTCCCAACTTGAATGCATGGCCAATTCACATGTTGATATTCAACCACATATCATATATTCAAAATATGTCATATTCATATGAGTATTGCCAAATTTTATCCAAACTATATCATATGCAATCTCCAAACCAAATGATATCAAACTTCATACCTTTTCCATATATCAACTATGACAACCACTTATTCCATAACAGTGCGCATATCTATGTGAATATACTGAGTCTAACATAATAATGAACCTTAACTTGTGTCCATATCATTTCAATTTATTTGTGATATATATATAAGCCCAAAACCAAAATCGAAACCTCATATAACTCCGTAAAATATTTATGCCACTTGAAAATTCAAGCTCAATATCCCTTGAATGCCATGGTAACTATGTGCATTATAATTTTAAGTCATTAGAAATATAATAATATAGGAACAAAAAGGATCATATCATGTTGTAAATTAACAATTTTTATATCAAGCCCAATGATACCTATCAATGCTACCATAATACCAAGAAGAGAACAAAATATATTAGCAACTTAGATGTCATTTCGATCATAGTTTGATTCCATTTTAAAAATGGTCATACAACATTCTTGCTAGAAATTCAAACAAGTATTTCCTATAAGACTTCATATTCATTCATCAAATATAATATAATGCTAGGAATCATTAAACCACCGATCTTAAAACAATATATGAAATTATGCCTCAACTGAAACTGATGCTATGCCAGAATGATGAAAGAAATGTGATGCTAGGAATTAATAATTCCATTGTTTTCTCCTAGGGGACCTGTTGGGAGGCCTCTTCAACACTTGTAATAATCCATCATACATTATACATTAGCATAATAATGTATGAATACATGTAATAAAGTAATTAAAATGCACGTAGAAGATAAATCTAATCTAACGAAGGATTAGTTGGAGTGGGTACAACGACTCCAACCTATTGGATCATGTTGTCATTGATGCCAATGGTTTGCTTGATTGATGTCATTGATTGATGTCAAGTGATTGATTGATGTCAAAGGATTGATTGATTGATGATTGATGTAATATAATATGTATTGTCCTTGATGAGAATGCATAGATGAAGATTGATCAATGAGTTGTCATTGATACATGA
>SNQJ01S0180729.1:10457-29817 GCA_010110895.2 Picea sitchensis | reverse complement strand
TAGAGTAACAATGGGCATTGATGCCCTGGATTGTTGACTATATAATCCCCTGGACCCCTGGATGCAAAGAAAACAACAAGTGGGAGAATGTTGGGTATGTGTTATATTCTTTGCATGAGTGTGTGTGTGGGTGCGTCAGATACGACGACTGCGGCGGTTTTTGCTATTTTTAGCGGATTTTGCTATTTTTAGCTGATTTGTAAATTAATCCCGGATTAAGGGATTAGGGTTTTGGTATCTACGGAATACCTAAAAACATTGTATATATTGTATGGCGAATGGTGAAATTCGATATAATGAAAAAGAAAGGTTTTCCCGGTTGAGGGTTTCCGGTAAAGATCTCTGTGTATTTTGTGTATGAGCCATTGATTAATTTCTGTATTGCTTAAGAATATATATGCATTGCTTTACTTCACAGGTTTAAAAATTGCAAGAAACCATTGTTTCATACTTGATTCTTGCATAGAAAAATTCATTTTTAATATCTTTAAAATCAAAACTCAAGTGGTGAAGTGTATCTTCAATGTCTTCATTTTTATTCACGTAGTGGATCAACCACTTATCCATTGCTTCCTTCGAATATTCAGTTAAGTCATTAAATTTACTTTCCCATGAAAATTTAAGGGTATCCAATTGTTCTTGTAACAGGTCCCTTGAAAGCAGTATTGAATCCATTATTAGGTGTGTGCCCTTCAACTCTTTTGTTAAATCAACAAGATTTAGGAGCACATCACTTATTTTTGTATTTATGGTGTCACATTAAATAATTATTTCTCTTAAACACTTTATCCTTTTCAACCAACATGCATTTGTTTATCTTAGTCAAATTTTATAAGAAATATTTTGCTCTCTTCTATGAACATTATTTGTATTTGATGCTTTAGCAAAAAAAGTATCAGAAACTTCCTTATAAAGGTGCTCATCATTGTCCAAGTCTTTTTGTATATATTCCTTAAAGTTTAGAATCCTTGAAGAGAGTGTAGTTGAACTAGTGGCTAGCTCCCATATTTAAAAAATTAAATAATTTATCTTTTGAATGTTATCTCCAATGTACTTTTTTGATGGATGTCATTAGGTTGTGTTGTCGGAAAAATTGGTCTATGCAAGCACAAACTGATCTCCCTAGACCCGGACACCAAGACTAGAACAAAACAAGGCAAAACATATAACTTTCCCTAGGTTTATGTAATAAAAAATACTAGCTAGCAAGAACTCATACCTTTTAATCGGCGATTGTCCTCACTAGTTGTAGTTTCCATCTCCACTTAGGACTTATGGGTGATAAAATGTAAGAAAACACAAACCAACAAGAGCGAAAGAAAAAAAAGTATAATTTGATAAAACCTATGCAAACGATCAAGGAGAAATGCAACAAAGATAAATTAAAATGGATAGCATTTGTGGGAAAGAACATATATTATTGTATTAATAATAATGGGAGGGATTACAACCAGATCCTTGATGTTGTGAAGTCCATCCCAATTATTCCTTTCTCTAACACACACCCTTTGTTTCTGTGAGTTCTGACACCATAGGTTTGATACCAACCCATCCAGGTCAAAAGTCACCTTAACAAAGTAGAAGATAAAGCCATGATTGACCACTATTCATGATTGATTGATTAGATTTTTTCATGAGAGATGCTTCCTTTTATATATTTGAAAAGGAATGGATGAGAATTTTAGGATGAGAGGTTAGGATCTCACCAAATAGGAGATATGGGTGAGATCCAAACTGATCAGAGGACACCTCATCCTTGAAGCTTATATTCTAGAAACTTCTCGAATTTCTTATTTTTTCCTTCGTACGAACAATGTCGCACCCTATGAACTAGAAACACGACACTGTTGCAGGCTACTGTGGTGCAACATGTGACACTTTAAGGGCATCACATGTTTCAGTGGTGCACATGCGACACTTTCATAAATTAGGGTTTTTAAAGGAAATAATCCTAGGAAAGGTTTTTATTCCATCTTATTTAGGGATTAAGGAAATAATCCTTTTAATGAAAAAGAGTAGGTTCACATGATCAATGGTCATAGTTGTGATGGAAATTATGTGTAACAGAATTCCCTCCAAAGTATGAAGTTAGAAAAGGAGTGATAGCTGAAACACTTTGTCGTGTGGGTGTTGAAACAAGGAACACATCGATCCAAAACCTGTCAACAACAAACAAGGAGTTACAATACAATAATATATATCATCACTGAGGTAGGCATTCCCATACTCAAAGTACAAGTGACTCAAAGCATAAGTGCCAACATGAAAATATCCATGTCAAGTGAGATAATTCATGGCCACCCAAAATACACTGTGGATCCATGTCGTTATGAATTAAATATGAACATAGCCACCAAAAATACACTATGGATATATGTCATAAATACTCAAATTTGAACATAGCCACGAGACATACACTATGGATCTATGAAACAATACATACTCATAATACTCTATCACAACCTGGATCTATCATAAATGATCCAGGTTTTTCATCTCTACTATGCCATAGTACAAATCTAACCATGCGAATAAATATGTTGAATTCGAACATGGTAGAAACCATCTGATTATCAGTCAATGATGAAAATTGGTAACAGATGAAAAATTAACCATCAATAACGATGATGTCCCTTAATGTACATAATTACATTCTATTGAGTGTGAATAGATGGTCTAAAGTCGAACACCCATACAATCATTCGATCAAAGGTTAATGATGAAATCTTGTCATCAAAGGTGAGGAAACTTGCCATTGAGGCATGCAAGTGCCAAGGTACTGTAAAGTTTCAAAACCAACTTCCTAGATAATGTGTTGAAGTCGATAGGAAATGATTTGTCGTAGGAGGGCCTTGATGCATCCCATCAACGACGTGAAATAGGTACAAATATTTGAAGTATATCAAAGCACATAGAAATTTAGGACTGACTCAGGGATGACCGACGAGATAGAAGGCTTAAGGATTGCATAATTGGTCAATGTGATAGAAGGCTTTCCAAATTGAACTCTCTTGAACATACTGATGACATGAGAACTGTCTTGGCAACAATGACTCAAAAGGAGGATCACAGATCAAAGTGTAAACTTATAAAGGAGTATGATAAAAAAGAGATGAGCAGATTTCCCAACCTTGATACAAGGAGTGAAAGGATTTCATGTTCAAGAATGACTTGCAGCCATAGAATTAATACAAATTTAATACATATTCCCTTCCCAATTTCCCCCCACCATTCCTGGTGAGTGCCTCTTTATTTTTACACAAGCTTGAGGAGGATAACATATGCTTGTAGTATAATTTCATCCTTCGGAATATTTTTAACGAACCCTGGAAAGGAGTGGTTCGGTCCCATATGGGTCTTTCAATGTATGTTTTACGAGTCCAGAGAAAGTAAACACGGTGGTTTTTCATGTTTAGGGAGTCTAAAAAACACTTAAAGAGAACTCCAATAAAAAAAATCATAAATTTAGTCTCCCTAGCCCGAAAAAGTATAAAATAATACCTAGGAGAACTCTTATAGCCATGATTGCCTAGATCATTCCTTTTTCATAGAAAGTCTAACGAGACCGAAAAAGGGTTAAACTATCACTCGATAGATGCCATTTAAGATCCTTTAATGAGTGTGAAAGTAGACAATCTCGCTTGGAAATATTTTCATATTTAGAGAGTCTGAAAAGGGATTAAAGGAAACTCTAAATAGTTAATTTTTCATAATAGCTTTTCTGAGTCCAAAAAAGCGATAAAAGTATACTTGGTAACCTATTCTCATGTATTAACGAGCATGAGAAAGAACAAAGACTAAGCTCGATAACCTATTATCATGTATTTACAAGCAAGATAAAGAACAAAGACTAATCTTGGTAACCTATTGTCACCTATTTATGAGCATGAGAAAGAACAAAGGATAAGATTGGGATTGGTTTAATTTTTACACAAGCTTGAAATAAAGTAAAACTATGCTTGGATAGGTTTCATTTTTTCACGAGCTTGAAACTAAAAACTAACAATGCTCAGAACTTCCCAACGTAATTTCCAAAGGTTTCGAGTGATACCCATGGGTGGTTGGTACTTTTCCCCCAGCTTAAGAAGCTAGCAGCTTAACTCCAGCATGAGGTCTAGAGGATGGAGACATGCCCCCCAAGCTTTGTTTTGTCTACAAATCTTATGTGGTCACCAATTTATGTACTCGAATAGACTTCTAGCTACTAATAGGTAAATGTTCACTAGAGGAAGAAAGAGGATCAATTGACATAGGCAAAGGAAATGAAGGTTCAGTCACGAGATATACTAAAAGACTCGAATAAATCAGAAGGGGGGGTGGAGTTATGTTGCATTTTTTAACGAGCTTGAGACAGAAAAATAACTATGCTCATGGTTGGTTGTTTTATTTTTTTAACGATCTTGACACATAAATGGGAACTATTCTCAGGAATATTTGTTTCATTTTTAAACGATATTGACATAGAAACAAGAACTATGCTTGTTTCTTCATCTTGATCATGGCTTCCAAGAGGACAATGCTCCAGAAGGAATACATATAAAGGGATGCAATAGGGGTAGGGAGATCAGGCTCTAATAGCCCTATCGAAGAGATCACCATGTCAACTACTGGATCGAAATGAAAATAAGTTGAGCACACAGTGAGGGGTCTGTTCCAATTCAAATTTGAATGCATGGGACATGTTGCCACATAATTAATCTATGGCGGGAGGAATACTACTATATTGGGAACATTTAGGGAAATCAAATGGTCGAAAGTCATACGATGATTGGGCCTAATAAACGGAATTTGATCAATGCCACGATGTTTCCATTATGAGGAAAAGACATCACTCGAAAGAGTGAAGACAGAATAGATTTCATAACATAAACATAGTCTCACCCGAGGAGTAAATTAAAATCCAAGGGTCCTTGGACTATCATTACATCAATGTGTACAGTTTTCCCTCCTAAGGTCACATGTAATTGAGGAAGGATCCCTAAATTTTCACAAGCTCTTCTATCAAAAGCTAACAAATTTTGGTTAACGAGCACAAACTGAGGGGAACCCAGAGATTTCCAAGTGTTGGAGGATAAAATACTAACAGAATCACCTTCGTCTACTATAGTGTGACATATGTTTATATTGAAAACCTACACAATGATTTCGAAAGGTAGGTAGGAAGGAATTTGAAGTCCTTTCAGTCTATTCCAATCAAAGGAAATGACCTCGGTACTTGGAGGGGGTTCCATGGGAATGGGTAAAATGACCCCTTGTCCAAAGGAATCTGAAGAGATGAGAAAAACCTAAGCAATATCTACTTCACTCTTCAAAGGAAGAGTGGTATCGACCGATGATGGAAACAAGGCAACCACTTGAACTTCACTCTTAAAAGGAAGAGTGGGATCGACCAACAATGGAACCAGATCAACCATTTTAACTTCACTCTTCAATGAAATAGTGGGATCTACCGATGATGGTGTCAGATCCACCACTTAATTAACTTCACTCTCCAAAGGGAGAGTGGAATTGACCAATGATGGTATCGGATTGACCTTTTGATCAACTAGTGATGAGTTGGGAGAGATTCTACGGTAAGCAGTTGGAAGTTGTTGTTGGATATCAACAATCTTTTCCAACAAGCATGAATTCTTATCCATACGAGGGAAAAGTTAATTTTGATGACTTCCTTCACATAACCTATAAGGAAATTTTACTCTTATGTTCTTTTCCCCAACCATACTATGACTAGTTGATGGGTTTATATGAGCATGATGTCTAGAGGCTGGTGACGTGGGTTGTTGGGAACCTGTAGACCACACTTCTAATACCTTGGATAAACCACGGAAATCCTTAAGAATATGGTCACCCTTACAAATACTGCAACGGAATTTGGGCTTATGAGTTGTCTTGGTAGTCTTGACAACATAATCAACACTCCCAACATGATGAATAGTAGTTGTTTGTTTGTTTCCAACATGACCCGAAGCGGTTGGAATCTTGGCCCCTTGCTTATTTTTCTTCTTCTTAATATTCTTTTTCTTCTTCTTCTTATCCACCTGGTTACTAGCTTCAGATCTTTCACTAGGCAAAGAAGAAGAAAGGGAAGAAGACCTGTAGTCTAAGAAGGAGAAGGGTCAAGATGAGTTGATTTTCTTGGGGTGGAGTGCTTGCATCCGAAGCACCCGGTGCATTCGGAAACCAATACAAGAACAAAACAAGGTAGCACATATAACTTTCCCTAGGTTTATGTAATAAAAAATACTATCTAGCAAGAACTCACACCTTTTAATCGATGGTTTTCCTCGCTAGTTGTAGTTTCCAGCTCCGTCTTAAGACTTATGGGTGATAAACTGTAAGAAAACACAAGCCAACAATAGTGAAAGAAACAAAATTATAATTTGATCAAACCTATGCAAACGATCAAGGAGAAATACAACAAAGATAACTTAAAATGGATAGCATTTATGGGAAAGAACATATATTGTTGTATTAATAATAATGGGAGTTACAACCAGAGCCTTGATTTTGTGAAGTCCCTCCCAGTGATTCCTTTCTCCAACACACACCCTTTTCTCCTATGAGTTTTGACACCATAGATTTGATTCCATCCCATCTAGGTCAAAAGTCACATTAACAAAGCATAAGCTAAATCCATGATTCACCACTATTCATGATTGATTGATTAGATTTATTCATGAGAGATGCTTCCTTTTATATATTTGAAAAGGAAAGGGTGAGAAGGTAAGGATGAGAAGGTTAGGATGAGAGTTTAGGATCTCACCAAATTAGGAATACGGGTGAGATCCAAACCGATCGGAGGACACCTCATTCTCGAAGCTTCTATTCTAGAAACTTCTCGAATTTATTCGTTTTTCCTTCATACGAACAGTGTTGCACCCTGTGAACTAGCAACATGTGACACTGTCGCAGGCTACTGTGGTGCAACATGCGACACTTTAAGGGTGTCACTTGATGCAGTGGTGCACCATGCGACACTTTCATAAATTAGGGTTTTTAAAGGAAATTTCCATAGTTACATCTCTCTAGGAAAGGTTTTTCTTCCATCTTCTTCAAGGATTAAGGAAATAATCCCTCGAATGGAAAAGAGTAGGTGCACCTCATAAATGAGCATAGCTGCAATGAAAATAATGTGTAACAACTTGAGGAACTTGTTAATCTCAAACTTGACTATGGTATTTATTCTAGACCGTTAAGTGCCTAGATTGCAACAATTGGCTCAACAAATAAAAGCCTTGGAAGCAAAGCATTCTCTAGTTCCTTCACTCTTTCCTTCAAAATTAGGTTTTCTTTTTGTATTTCATCAATTGAATATTTTAGAGATTTCCCTTTGGCTTCATGGAATTCTACAACTTTAGAAGGTATTACTCCTTGAATATCAATTTTTGAATTCCATTTCTCAACAAATTTCTTATTTTTCAAATTTATTTTCTCAATTAACAATTTCTTTGAATCTTATTAAAGGTCGTGTGGTGTATTGTGATAGATTATTCTTCAAACACTACTAGCTCCTGACAAGTTGGTTCCTCTATTATTTCTCTATCGGCAATCAATCTCTTCTCAGCCTAGACGAGCCCTCCTATTACAGCATTGACTTCCATATCTCTGAGTTCAAATTCAAGTACTTCTTGACCTACCTTTTCAACTATTTCTCTTGCTATTTTTTGACATACAGGGGATGTCTGTGATTTTTCAATATCCCCTTTAGAAGGGTTTTTGTCTCCTCCATCATCATAGTTTCAAGAATGAGAACTTCCTTTTTCCTAACTATTTCCTTGAGTTTTATTGTTTGTTGAAGAGCTTCTCTGTGAGAAATTGGGTGAGTCGGGGTTAGGATTACCACTACTTGTGGTTTGTCCCTTATGTTTATACTATTCATTTGTATTGACCAAGGTATCAATATCATCATGGTTTTTTTCAAGAATGGCTTCTAGAGGGTTTTGGTTATCCCCTCCCCCTTCCTTCAATTGAGTAGATTTGATGAACAATGAACCATAGCCAACTGCAGATATTTATGCCATGAATAATTCATTAGGGTCGAAGCCCTGAATTTCATTCATTTCCCTCAACTTAAAATGATCAAAATGAATAGAAAATTCATCCAAATGAAAGATATTCTTAACAATGATCTCTCCAATTCTCCAGGGTAGTGGAATGCATTTCTTATTCCTCTTTTCATTGAATAAATGTGCCCAAAAATTGTAATGTTTGCAAAATTCAATTGTAAAGAATTTTCCAGAGACATAAAAAGGTAGTAAAGAAGTTTTTCCCTGAAAATCATAGATTATGATATAATTGAATTCATCTAGAGTTTCAAATTCCCTACTACAAAGGCATCAACTTCTATTGACAATCTTGTTGTGGTAAGACCATGATATAACTCTGTGAAAGAGGATAAAAGGGGTTTTTTACCTCATAAAAAATGTACAGAGATTTATGCTTCCAAAGTGTCAAATACCATAATTTAATTAGATCCTTGCTGAAATCTACTTTCCTTTCTCAAGGTCTTTAAATATGTGACAGTAGGCAATTTCATAAAATAAATAAGAAATCATAAAGAATTTCTTGGTCTTCCGAAAGTTTCCTAGTTGAAGGGAAAATTTGCTCGAGATAATATGAGCCCAATCAAACAAGACATCATCATGAACTGAGTGGTGAAGAACATACAATACATATTTTGGGATAGTAGTAGTGGAATCTTGTCTTGTGATTTTGGTGAACAACCACACAAAATCTTTATATGGGTATTTAAGTGAACATACCTCTATTTGGGAAGTGTTTCTAGAACAATTTAACAACTTTATGAGAAAATTGTCCAAGATATTTGTTCCTCCATGGTTGGCCTTCAAGAAAGCATCAACTTCAGATATTTTGAATGTCATGGTAGGCTTTGTAAGTCTAAGCATCCTCTTGAAAATTGTGGGTGCTAAAGAAACATGTCCTTCCTTGTAATTGAATTATTCTTTTGTCGTTGTTAAACGTATCCGTGCACCAGAGAATTAATTCTTTAAAATATGACACTTCCGACATACACGTGACCAATGCAATCCTAGAATTCCAAACTTTGTTTGAACTCCTTTCTTCATGTGAAAGCATGGAGTACCATTTGAATGCTTCGGATCACATGAATCAAAGGTCTTATCATCCCTGTGTATTAACAATGTCTCCACAATAGAGTTCTCTTTTCTTATTTGACATACTTGGAAGAGGTTAATTTGAGTGAATAGGAGGTAGTTCCTTTGAAGCAAGAATTTACAGTGAGGATTTAATTTCTTACTAAATTATCCATGTATTTCCTTCATATCACATGTTGTAGAACTTATTTCAAAATGGTTAGTTGCATTATTTTATCTGGATAATGAGAGGATTTTTCGAGAATCATGTTATTTAATAACGATATTAATTCATAACATGTGCCAACTGATGTGGAGGTAGGATCATAAATTTTCTTTGGGAATGTGACTATGTATCGAGACTACAAACTTGTGATGGCTATGAGCGGTGTTCTTGCAACCTGTATAATGGAAACAAATGGCTAAGTATGGGATACAAAAAAGAGCAAGTATGACCAAAGGAATTAAACATTGGTCAATGAATGTTGATCAACAATCGGCTCCAACTTTGGGACAATTGCCCCATGTGGGTTGTTGAGAATCCAAAGAACCTTGTCCATTGGGAAATGGAGTCAAATAAAATAAGGAAAAATGAAAAGAAAAGGGAACAAAAGAAAGGTGATATGAAGGAGATATATACAGAGAGGGAAAAAGAGGTAAATGTTTATGTACAAAAGGGGAAATATAAAATTAGATAAATAAGTGTTTGAGGTAATACCAATTTATGGGAAATGTTTGAATTTTTCCATTCATATCCTTTAGCAAGTGGGAATTGAAACCAATTTTTTTTTCAATATGATATGGCATGATCCAAAGAGATTCAAACTTAGTATGAAAATATGGTTTCTCCTTTTGATTTGTTCCGAAGTAACACCGATTGATATTTTTGGAAGTCTTTGATAATAGTTCTTTGATCAAAATTCCTTTTAATTATTTCTTATATTTTCTTATCAAAATTCCTTTTAATTATTTCTTATCTTTTTTTCACGGTTGTTCTTCCAATTGCATTAATTGATTATATCATGTTTGGAGAGGGGAGTCTGCTTCCATGTATTCAGTTCCTATAGCAGTGTCTAGTGCATTCATTTCCAAATATATAGGTCTTCTATCTTCTTTCCATATACCAAAGTATAAGGTGATTGTCTAGTGCTTCCCTTTAGAGTGATTTCACTTTCCCAAAGAGAATATACTAGGTTTTTATGCCAATTTATTTGATTTGCAACAATTACCTTTTTGAGGACTTGGATCAATGTCTTGTTGGCTGATACAGCCAAGCCATTTCCTTAAGGAAAATAATTGGATGATTGCCCCATTAGAATACTATGTTCTCCACAAAACTTTGTGAATTTAGACCCAATGAAAATTGAGCCATTGTATGTTATAAACTTCTCAAGAACACAAAATCTAAAAACAACATTGTCCTTCAAGAACAATATTAGTTGTTCTAAATCAAAAGTCTTCAAAGCTGCAGCTTCTTGCCACTTTGCAAAATAATCAGTAGCAGTGAGAATGTATGAATTCCCTTTACTGGATTTTGGATTGATCAGACCAATAACATCCAGACCCCACTTTGAAAATGCTTTGTCTAATGATATAGTTTTTAGAGGAATTGCTTCTCTTTTCATTTTTCTAGAGAATATTTTACATGGAAGGAAATTTTTGGTCATTAAATAAGCATCCTTGAACATAGTTGGCCAATAATAACAAGCTCTAATAATTCTGAGTGCAATCACTACATGTGAAAAGTGTCCTCCAAAATCTCATTCGTGGAATTGTTGTAATGTTTGTTGGGATTTTGAATGGTCCAAACATATTAGCATAATGTCATCGACATTTCTTTGAAAAATAATTATAGAGACTAACACATATTGATTGGTCTTCATTTTCAGATATCTTTTAGAGGACATTCCAACATGAATTGTCCAAACTTTAGGTAAAGGATAATATCCTTATACCATTCCCACTTTGGTATGGACACATCTTGCATGGCAGTATCATCTATATGAGGAGATTTTATATTAATAGCTTCAATACTAGTCATAATATTTCATAACCCTTGTCCTTTGATGACTTTGAAAGGTTTGATTTCCATATCATATTCTTGAAGTTTAGCCAACCAGTTTGTCCATATTCATTCTCTAAATTCTTTATTTAGTAACATTTTGATAGGAAAATGTGGTACATAGGAAATAATGCGAGCTGATAAAATATAATTTATGAAGTGATAAATTCCTTTGACCAAAGAGAAGGCTTGCTTTTCTATGGTGGAATATGTAAATTCATAGTCATTAAAGGTTTTACTCATGAAGGAAATTGGAATTTGTCCCCCCTTTTAATTATTTTAAGTAAAGAGGAAATAGTCTCTTCTCATCCGAATCAATACAATATGAAATCCTTATCAAAACTAGGACTAACAAGAAGAGGAGTAGTGGTGATTACATGTTTTATGTTTTTAAAGGATTTTTTTTGTCTCTTGAGTCCATTCAATTTTCTAATATTTCTTTAATAGCTTTATTGAATTTACAATTGTGGCATAACATGGAATCTTCACACAAAATTTATCTTTACAAAGAAAGTTTGTACTCCCTTTCAAGATGTATGAGGATTCAAATAATTTATGGGTGAAATCAAGGAGGTGGGTAACACTTTCGTGACAATCTGATTTGTAAAAATCTGAAAAACATTGCTTCGGCTGAACTAATATACTTTTTCAGCCGAAAGGTATTTTTTTCAGCCGAACTATTGTTCGACCGAACAATGGAACGTCAAATCGAATGGTACAATTTCGGCACCCTCGTTTTACATGTAGAAATTTAGTCGGACTGATTTTTTCCATCCAGCAATATGTTTTCGGCCGAAAGATATTCAGGCCAAAAAAAAATTCCGGCCGAAAGAATTGTTCAACCGAACTATTTTTTTGGCTGAAAAAATAGTTTGACTGAAAAACGTTTTATATATTACCCGCACAATGTTATTGTAACGTTTTTCCCACCTCTTGTTGAGTGACTGATTGTGAGTGGTCTTTGTGTTGGCGCGGAGGTTGTGTTGGCAGGTGATCAGGTTGTTTTCTTAGCAGGTCGAGCTACAAGTAAACTTGCATTTGATTAGTTATATTATGATTATGATTAGATTATGATCTTGTTTAGATTATGATTATCTTACCCTGTTTAGAATATTTAATATATAAGCATGCATTAGGAAATCACATAACAGAGTTTTAGATGATACTGCTTGGCCACAGGGATGGGTCCTCGCGGCCAAGTCACAGTCCACTGGACTGTGACAGGGATGGGTCCTCGCGGCCAAGTCACAGTCCACTGGACTGTGACTTGGCTGTGGGGGCTAGCCCTATGGCAAAGTAGTGGGCACACCAAGGCTTAATAGTGTGCCCAAAATATGTAGTTGTAATTTTAATTGTAATTTTTAATTTGAATTGTAATTTTCAATTTTTTACTTTATGTTTTTATTTTCATTTTTAATTTAAATTTTAAATTATATGGCTAGCCAAGTCATGGGCATGCCAATGGCTTGGTCATGGGTCTAGCCCTGTGGCCAAGCCGTGGGCACACCAAGGCTAAATAGTGTGCCCAAAATATGCAATCTGTAATTTCAATTGTAATTTTTAATTTGAATTGTAATTTTCAATGTTTTATTTTAAGTTTTTATTTTGATTTTGATTTTGATTTTTAATTTAAATTTTAAATTATATGGCTAGCCAAGCCGTGGGCACGCCAACAGCTTGGCCACAGGGCTGGGCCTCTATGGCCAAGTCACAGTCCACTGGACTGTGACTTGGTTGTGGGTCTAGCCCTGTGGGCAAGTTGTGGGCACACCAAGACTGAATAGTGTGTTGTTGTACACCCTAGTAAAATGATTTAACAGTACACCATAGTGTGCCTTGTATATAAGTAGTTTTCCACTTAATCAAATTTCATTTTTATTTATAATTTATTTTTAACTATAATTTTTAAATTTTAAATTTAATTTATATGCAGTCTGTAATTTTATTTGTAATTCTTAATTTCAATTGTAATTTTTAATTTCAATTGTCATTTTTTATTTCAATTTTAATTTTTTTATTTAAATTTTAAATTTTTTTTCCAATTTTAACTTATATGGCTAGCCAAGTCGTGGGCATGCCCACAGCTTGGCCACAGTGATGGGCCCCTGCGGCCAAGCCATGGGCAGGCCAAGGCTGAATAGTGTGTTGTTGTACACCCTAGTAAACTGATTTAACAACAAAATTATTAAACCTTGATAATATCATAAATGTTTTCAAATCTTGATATCACCTGTCAAAATTAATTGTGCCTTGTATCTTAGCAATTTTCCACTTAATATGACCAATTTGAAATGTTTCAACTAATTTCTTAATTTATTATTAATCTACAGTTAGTTGAACTAAATCAACTAAAACTAGATACAAATATGAGTAACTGCTTGATCAGTTTTCGAATTGTTTGATGAACTTGTGATTAGGTTGTGTAATTGTTCAAAAGATTACATTCTAATTATAAAAAAGTTATAAAATTTTGTGCATAAATGTGTTATATAGTTTGGTACAGGTAGAAAAAATCTTTATGTTTATTTCAAATTTGTTAATATTTGTACATTTTGATTATAAGTGTTATAAAATTCTATGTATTAAATGTGTTATATAGTTTGGTACAGGTAGAAGTAATCTTAGTAATCTTTATGTTTATATTTGTGTTTATTTTCAATTTGATAAAATTTGTATTCAGATTTTATATTTGATATGTGCACATTTTTTTTTGTCCAGTTTAGATTTAAAGACAACATTTTATTGACTGGTAATAGTTCTGGTCTATTAATTGACCACATAATTTATTAAGTGGTTTAATTCAAATAAATTTATGCATAGAAATATGTATCGTTCTTTCTATTATATTCAAATATTATCCGACGAACATCATTTTAATCTTTTTAATAAATTATTTTTCTTTAAATATAAATCTGTTATTCTATTTCTAAAATTATAAACTATGTTCTTATATATATATATATATATATATATATATATATATATATACTATATATATATATAAGATGGCAAAATTTTAAGACATTTTTAAAATTTATTTTAATAAATTTAAAAATAAAATAGAACAATTTAAAAATTACATGTTTTTATGTGTTCAAATTATACGTGCAAAAACAATAAATTTATAAAACCATGTTTATATGTTCAAATTATACGTGCAAAAACAATAAATTTATAAACAATATGGAATTACTTGAAAATAGGAATTTGATAAAGACATTAATAAATAATTTATAAACAATATAGATTTAGTTAATTTGATGTAGACATTTCACAATCAAATATTAAGTTTTTAAATTTCATATACACATTTAACAATCAAATATTACGAGTAAGCATTTAAGTGATTAGTATGTGCCTGAGCAGTCGGCCATGAGCCTAATCTAATGTCTTTCACTCCAGTGTTAAAGACTTGGATTCAAATGCCCTTCTTTTTTGTGCATAGATAATCTCTTATTAAAATTGGTTGTGACTTGGCCCCTCACGGCCAAGTCATAATATGGATTTAGTTAATTCGATATATACATTTAACAATCAAATATTAAGTTTTTAAATTTGATATAAACATTTAACAATCAAAAGAATAGAGTAGGCATTTAAGTGATTAGTCTATGCCTGAGCAGTCAACCAAGAGCCTAATCTATTGTCTTTCACTCCAGTGTTAAAAACTTAGATTCAAATGCCCTTTTTTTTTTTGCATAGATAATCTCTTATTAAAATTGGTTGTGACATGGCCGCATGGGACAGCCTTGTGGCCAAGCCATGGGTACGCCCATGGCTTGGCCACATGGTTTGCCCCTCGTGACCAAGTCACAATATGGATTTAGTTAATTTGATATATACATTTAACAATCAAATATTAAGTTTTTAAATTTGATATAGACATTGAACAATCAAAATAATAGAGTAATCATTTAAGTGATTAGTCTGTGCTTGAGCAATCGACCAGGAGCCGAATCCATTGTCTTTCACTCTGGTATTAAAGACTAAAATTCAAATGCCCTGTTTTTCTATGCATAGATAATATCTTATTAAAATTGGCTATGAGTTGGTTGTGGGGGCCCAGCCGTGTGGCCAAGTTGTGGGCATGCACACGGCTTGGCCACATGGTTGGCTCTCTGTAGCCAACTCACAGCCAATTTCATAAAAATTTCAAACTAAGGACAAGTTTTTATTTCAAATGTTTTGTATTTTATAAAAAAATTCAATCTTTAGAAATCCAATTTATAAATCCATTTTTACATATGTAATATTAGAGTATCATAAGTTTCTTACAATGCATTGTTTATTGTTAAATTATATTAAATCTTTCGTAAGTTATATTGTTTTCAATCTTTTAAGTTATGTTGTTTTCTGTAACGACCCTCCTTGTTACGACAACAACTCTTTAACAGGTGCAAAATTTTTATTTTTTATTTTTGTTGTTTGAGATGTATGCGTGCGTGAAAAAGGGACATACATGCTTGACTCTACGACACCCTCGATGACCGACAAGATCAAACCACGATGATCACAACCAGAAGGCTTAAGGCGCACAACAGGCGACTGCAAGAAATAAACGACCACAGACATAAGGTGCATAACAATAACTACAAGCATAAACGATCACTGGGTTATGCACGGTATAAACACAAGGAAGAATCCATAGTAGTGGATTATACTAATTCCGCACAGGAAAGCAGGGCGTTTAATCTTAGTTACCTGCTCCGGAGAGAGAGAAGGTTAGATAGGCTCATGGTCGACTGCTCAGGCAGAAACTAGTAATCTTCGTCAGGTGTGTCGCAAGAGTGGAAACCCTGCCTTTAAAGGGCCCGAGACTCTTGATACAGCACAGGATTATTTACACAGGAAGGTCTCACACACACCGCCTTATATACTGAGTCTACAAGGGGTGTCTACCTCTCGCCCGACACAAGCAGACCAAGCAATGAAAAGATTACAACCAAGTACAATAAGGGTTAAGGAACGGCAATCCTCATAGGAAAGCGTAAGCTAGATACCACCTCATCAACTACCCAACCAGTAAACCTGGATATATATCCCTTTCTAATATCTAAATGGACGCCAAATACCGATCACTGAACCGTTCTAAGCTTATGTAGTTTTACGTCCTAAAGGTGGCTCATAAATCAATTTGTCGATTACAGCTTTATGCTAGTATTGAATTCAATTAAAAACTCAATTAGTCAACATGTAAATATTAATTTAGCATTTAGAATCGGTCTACATTAAGGGTTGAACCATTTAAGAGCAAGATACCAGGCCATGATTACTTAAACAACCCACTTTTAATACATGCATAAAAAGAATAAATCCCTTATCTAGATCAATAACTAAAAGCATAAATCCTTTTATTAAATGAATTGTTAAAAGAATAAATCCTTTCTTAAATGGATAAACAAAAGAATACCTCCTTTCTTTAAATAAGATAAAGATGCATAACAAATTCCTTTCATTATACCTCATTACATTCCATCATGAGATGATTCCTACAATAACGTTACCTTAAGCAACCCATATTTACCACATTTGACAACAACATTGTATATCTTTAATCACTTTATCCTAGCATTAATTCATCATATTAAACTGCCACGGGAATATGTTAAATCATAACCTAAACGAGATATCAGTGATTCTTTCATAAACATTAATTCATCAAATGTTAAAAAGGTTAAGGAATTCTAAAAGACTATCCTATTCAAACATAGACACACTGGTTTTGACTATATAATTATAGCATGTCTCTGGTACGTTCTAAGGGAAGTAAATATATAAAAACATTTGCAATTACATAACGATGAATAAAAACCCAATTGAATAACAGTTAATATATTACCGCTGCGCAATAATAAAATTAGTATTACACTACCATAAGCATACCTTCAGTATCACTTCGCATCCATTATTATTCTCCAAACCCTTAACAACATTAACATTAACCTTTCCCTAGGCATGAGCTTTAACTTGCAATGATGGTATTTGATTAGAATATCCTTAAGAAGTATTTTGTCTCTTATGAGGAACAAGGTTACAAGGTCCCAATAGATTAATATAAAAGTCTAGCTCCTTATGCAAGGAACACTAGGTCAACCATCAATTTAATTTTATAATCAAGGGACGTTAAGGCCATCAACTCGTTTTCGACTTGCTAATAAATAAAGAGAAATAGAATCATTCAATCAATAGTCTAAACAGCTAATTTGAATTGTCAGGAGCCTTTTAAATCTATCCTCAACTAGACATTAAATATTACCAATTAATATCAAGACATTAATAACAAACACGCAATCCCCAGCTGTGACTCCTACTCCCAATTAATTACTCTGTCATTCATCTACCACCAGGGTTGTTGTTAGCAATACGTTCAGGGACTCGCGGCTCTAAAATTCTTTTCTAGACTGACAAGAAGTTTACAGCTGCATACTGGTTACGTTAAGGGAGATTTACCAGTCGGCCACGCCCAAGCAAAAGTCTGACAATGCCTCGGACTTAGGATAAAATAAGCTTCCATTAAGACTAACCCTAAATACTCACTGGAATAAATGAATGTGCAACGAACTTAACGCTCCAAGGCATGGGAAACGAACGGTAAGGAGGAAAAAGCGTCAACGCGCTCCCAAGGTCAGCAAAATGGTGGGACGGGCGACCTGGACTTGACTACGCCCAAAAATTTAAATGCACGAAGGCGATGCTTCGTTGTGTGAGCCTGTAGGTAGGGAGGTGGGGAACTTAAGCCGGGAGGAATCCAGTTATCTGTAGCAGGTGGAAACAGTCTGAGGGTAAGGAATCGTTCCTGTGTACGTGAAGAAGGAGTTAGGGTTATCAGTAATCAACCGCAGATTTAAAATCGCGTGGATGCAAGGGGAGTTCGAGGTTTGGGGAGGGGGGGCGTTAAGGGTTAGGTGACCAATCCAATCTGCCCATTAAAGAATAAGAATCGGTTGTCACTAAAATACATATCTGATGACGGCAAATAAATAAAAATAGAATAAAGGACTCCTCGCTAATAAATGCATAACACCATGCATGGGATTCTCAACAGAACTCTTGCAATTTTGTTCGAAACTAAAATATATGGTTATACCGAACTCTTGCCATAAACAACAACAGAGATACCATCTATACAGTTAAATAAAGTATTGAATGATAAGGCCGAACGAAATTATAGATAGAGTAACTTATCTACAGGGGAGGGTGTCATGAGTGTGCTTCGTGAAGGTTTTCCAACATTTCATCAATTCTGAATGAATCTACCCACACAGCAAATGAGAACAGTAATGTCAATGAAAGAGGGTTTTATTCAAGGATGGAGGGTTTTTTTTGAAGGTAATAGAACCCATGATTCTGAAATTAATTTACCTGGGATGGTGGCAAAACCCACGATTCATAAAATGAATTAATGGATATATAACAGCAAGCAATTTATTCGACTGAATAGAGGTATTCAAGAACATTGATAGGAATAGTAAACGACGCAAGTCATTGCAGTACTACGAAATTAAACTCAAAAAGTGGAAGGTAAGAAAATATAAATCGAGTGGAAGCAACATCTAAACTCAAATATGAATGAACTATGCAGAATTTAATAGAAATTTTGGAAACAGAATTGAAAAAGAAATGGAGAGATTGTTCAAAAGATAAAATGTACTTATCTCATATTCAAGGAATCCTCGCCATGCCTTATGTTCTATGCAGCTTGCCATCACCCATCAAGGAGCTCGACGCCTTTGCCATTTTTCCCGCTTCGAATGATGACCCGCGTCGGTGCCGCTCCTGTTCGTCGACCGTAGAGACTACACTGGTACCTCCCAGCCAAACACTAGGGGTCCTCTGCTTCCCCCTCAGCCCCCTGAGCCGCAAAGGGGCCACACACAATCCAGATAGTACCTAGCTTCCCAGCTCGCCTCCAAGGCTGAGCTACCACTCAAGTCAGCTGAGAAAATCCCCAACCCCTCACAAGCAATCAATCCAATTTGAAATTTGGGCAGCATAACAATACCTCATAGCAGCTCCTCTTCTTTTCCCCCATCTCCTTTCTTTTATCCTCTTTTTGACCTAATCACATTAGGTTTTTCCTCAAAAACCCTAAATCATATTTCTTTTAAGTTTTCCCCCCTTTTATTTATTTATTTATTTTTATTTATTTTTTTGAAAAACTCAATAAGGTAAAGGCGCTAAGCAT
>SNQJ01S0180728.1:19340-30704 GCA_010110895.2 Picea sitchensis | reverse complement strand
AACATTTATATGCTTGGATTAAGGTGTCCAACATTCCCTTAACATTCTACTTACTTTGACAACCTCTTCCTAATTATAAGACATAAGTTAGGTATGAGCTATTTGTTACCTCTTTATTCCTTTTTATTTTAATGGTATCCATAGTTTGTATTGATCAAATGAGGAATTACGCCAGAACTGATGCCATTAGACATAGACTCAATCCTAAGGCCAACTAAGGGGAAAAAAAAACACACACTAATTAATCTAGGAGTCAAGCATGCAAACAAACCTTCTCACAAAGAAGCACTAGTTGGTGATGGAATCCAACATCGCAGGATTGATGTGCGAAGGGGTTGAGTTTCATCGGGTGGGAAAGTTACGTTGACAACCTGCTTAACGAACTAACACCCTGGTGTAATTTATTTCACTGAGCAGTGGGAAACCCTCCAAGGAGTCTGAGTGAGTCTAGCCAACGTCAATCCAAGGTACAACACCACCTTCCCTGTGCTGTCACCTTGGGTAGGAAGTCTAAACGATTATGGCCTCTATGGTACCACCTACTATACCAAAGCAGAGGGGGGATAGTCGACAATTGACATAAAGACCAAAAAAGATGGGTTGATTACTCTATTGGCCCCAATGCAACCTTGTGCTTGACCCTTGTGTTAGAAGGGATTCCCAAATTCAATGATATAGCAATTGAATTTCACTCCCTAACTCAAATATTTATGTTTGTTTAGCAGCTTCAGAAATTTGTTCTCACAATCCTATTCCAAATCTCTACACCTAAGCTAAGATTGGTTTGAAGAGCCCTAGAAAATTTGCTAGATAAATTTTAATTAGCGCTTGATTTTAGGTTGTTGTTACTCAAAGGAGTGGTCGTGAAACTGATGGCATTTCGAATCGACTCTTTAAACCACGCAAGAGGAAAATGAAATGCAATAATTTCAACTTCGATGAAAATTAGCTATGGGAAGGAGCAAGAGGTTTTAAGCAAAGAAATAATTTCTTGATAGATTACTATGTGTGCACTGCTAATGACAAAAAGTATGAGCTAATTATCCAGATAAATGGAAGCAAAATGACCCAAATTTTAAAATACCATGCGAATGTCATAGATCACTTAGTACACCTATACAACATTGAATCAAATGTCATAATTTCTAACATAGTAAACTTTTATGATTATGGAGACCACCATACACATCTTAAATGCTCATAAGGATCACGGGGGCTTCACCTTGTTGACCAATATATTATCACGTTCATTCATAAAGGTTTTTTTTTTTAATCATGAACTGACATATTGTGAATAAATGTGTTCGTGTCAAACACTGAAAATAACAATGTTATAATACAGAAAAAATGATACAAATCCTTGTTTCATAAGAGGAATGTCACATAAGGATTTTAAATTTTTATGTTATCTGGAAATTCTTAACCTTGCCAAGACATAAGAGGTGTAAACATGGTGATCTTACCCAATAAATCTATGTTCCTACAAAACAAAGGTTAACAAATTTCCTTAAGTAGGGAAGGGATAGTGACAACAATTGCCATGAGAGAACAACATTCAAGCAAAGGCGAAAGAGAGAGGAGACAAGAGGTGACAGGATACCACAGTAGGGTTGAACTAGTGAAGGAAAGAGAGGTGAGAGGAAACAACTATTATGAGGGAGGGCGAAATTTGGAAATTATAGCCTACAAATAGTGAGGGAATTAGAGGTGGAATTATCGTGAGGTGACATCAATGAAGACATGAAGTGATAAGGGAAACTTATACAAGGATGAGCACTAGCGTTCATCGAGAACAAAAAAGTGGCTTAGAGAGGTTAAGTTGCTTACTGGTATGGGGTGGAACCTTTGGTAAAATCAAAGGGAAATAATAGGAAAAAATGCATTGTATCATAGGAATATAATAATACTAAGTTCTATTTCAATGAGTTATGCCTAAAGAAAACCCACCAAAACTTGTAAACGATAGGAAAAAGGGATTCCCATAAGTGTCCTAGACAATTTAAAAAAAATTATACAACATGACAATGCCTAAAAATGGAATCCAATTATGTGAATAATATAAAAGAAACATGCTGTGTATACTCCTAGAGTTTATTGTGAAAATTTAGAGACCAAAGACCTTTGGTTGAAGTGATGATGAGTCCAAAATACGATGCACTTTTGAAAAATTATGAAGCATAAAAATATGGTTTTTTTGTGCTACATATGGAATTATATGGTCTATTATCCATCATTTTGGTATAGGGTAACAACCCTAGTGAATTTATTCACTAGCCTTTCGATTTTTTATCAGTTGTAGACAATTTAGAAACCTACTTGGTTCCACATATCTTTTTGAGGTAGAGGATTTCATGGCATATTCGTTGATTGATGATACAAAACTTGATGTTGCATGGTGTCTTAGCTGAGTTTGGCATGCCATTGGTTTCATTCCTTTTAGGCATCTTCACATTTCCCAATGTAATTCACATTTATATATGTTTTTTTTTTGTGCTACATATGGAATTATATGGTCTATTATCCATCATTTTGGTATAGGGTAACAACCCTAGTGAATTTATTCACTAGCCTTTTGATTTTTCATCAGCTGTAGACAATTGAGAAACCTACTTGGTTCCACGTATCTTGTTGAGGTAGAGGATTTCATGGCATGTTTGTTGATTGATGATGCAACACTTGATGTTGCATGGTGTCTTGTTGAGTTTGGGCATGTCATTAGTTTCATTCATATTTTTGGGCATCTTCACATTTCCCAATGTAATTCACATTTATCGAGGTAATTCATGATTCCCAAGGCATTGCTAAAATAGTTTTTTGGCTATTCTTGATGAAACAAAACTTCTCATGTCTTGCCACATTCCAAATTTATGAAATCTCACCTTCTTAACTCATTTTGAGGCATCTTTCACATCAATTGATGAGATGTCCACCTTGGAGTTTGCACAAAGGTTTCATTTGGTATGTGTGGGTTTGTTCAACCATCCATTGAATTGGAGAGGACATTGGCATGATTTAAGGAGGGTGATTACACATTGTTGGCTTCACATTTGACATCTTAGAGCTGATTTAGAGGAGGTTGTCCATTTTTACGGTTACATTCATCACTTTTAAAGCCTCCTTCACCTTGAAGAGCCATGTATCCACTTGGAAGGGGATTGTGAGTCCTTTCTTACATGTTTGATGAGGATTGGTAAACCTTCACAAGGCTTATGAAGCCGATTTGGAGGGGCCACCCCCTCTTAAAGGGTTCTTCATTTTGGTTCTAATATAATCCCTAATCCTTGAATGAAATAAGACCATTCTTAAGAGGGTTTCCTCTTGACCTCATTGGCCATTTGATTCACCTTGAATCCATTTCCCTAGTTGGATTTGGAATTGATATAAGCTTCCTTCCACCACCTATATTTAAAACCCTAAAACCCCCCAAAATCCATTTTACTAAGATTTGAAGAAATGCGTATATTACAAAATTAAACTTTACTACTTACAAAACATACAAAATGGATGCCAAGAAGTCAGATTGAAGATACTTGTCACTAACACTTGATTCTAATAATTAGTGGTTATTAAAAGTCCAACGTCCATATTTGTGGCGAATTGCTAGAGAAAGAAAAGAACAAGGTATTTCTAGTATTAAGTTCAGGAAAATACAAATGAATATAAAACCTAGCCCGAAAACCTAGAATAAAATTTTCAAATTTGACGTTAAATTTAACAATGCCAAAAACCTACACACACACCTACATAAGATCCGATATGATTTTGTTTCGAACCTATGTTCCTTTGTTCCAACACACCTGAAAAATGCATGTTGTGTTTTTCCAAATAAGGTAACGACGAATCCTTCACGACCTTAGAGAAACACCATTGGAGCTCATGACTCGAAGCAACCAACCCTTGGACAAAAATACCTTTGTGGTGAACAGAATTGAGCCCTTCGGGGATTGATCACGGGTAAAACGACTCCCCTGTAGTCTAATTTGAGGTGGAAATCATAGAAAAGGAAATGAAAGACAATATTTTGGGGGCTAGAATGGCTCTGGTACTGAGATATGAAGGTCCTGAAACCTTGGATGGCTCCCGAAGAAGAGACCTTTGAAATGAAAGAAAAACAAATAAATGAATGAATAAAGAATACAAAGGAAATGGGTGGAAAGCAGGCAAGAGAGACAAAGCACAATAAATGTATGTGTGTGTATTTTCTCCTTTTCAACCCTTGTATTTTTACGAACGGGTATAATTTTTATACAGGGAGATTTATTGATTCCAAAGAGGCTAGGAAATCTTATTTTAAGACCTTGGTGATTAATTGTAGATGTGGTAGATTGAGAGGCATTGTGGAGATAATAATAGGGGGAGTTAGGAATAGATATTTTTCATTGGTTTCTAAAGGGGTGCACCAAACACATAACAAAAGAGCACATCCTAAATGCCATAGGGTTCCATTCTAAACGAGCAAATCCTAGATTCCATAAGGTTCCATTGTTTTTGGAGGTGATTCTCCTTGTACTAAGACATTGCATTTCCAGTGGCACTTAGAGAGTGAACATTGTGTTTAGTTTGCAAAGTGGGAATAGGGTTGGGCTTGGAACTATTCATGTTAATTTGACAGTTTTGAATTAATGATCAAAGGTATTTAACTATATTTCTTAGGAGTAAGTTAATAAGTGGATAAACACACTTCCTTTTCAACGGAAATTCTCCCCTAACTTTAATATGAGTTTTGTCGAAAGCCATAATCCTACCTAAGTATTAATGGGAACTTAGACCATAGAAATTTGACCCCATAATTTTTGGCCCATGTTAAGATGACATATAGAACTGTAATTTTGAAAAAAAATAATGAAAAACTCTACCTTGATGTAAAAAAAATGAACTCATGAGAAAGGTTGAGTTTGTTGCTTATTATTCAACCTTATTTCCTATAGTTGACAATGAGAAGTTAAATTCATTGACCATGCTTGATAGCCAAAATGCCCCATGATGGGCAATTTGGCTATCAAATTCCATCCCTGAGTGGGAATGTCATGGTGACCCTCAAAAGTGGCATCGCAGAATCACAAGCCCTTCAAAACAAAAAAAAAATGGACACAAAGTGGTGGGAAATTATCATTGGCCTTGGATACAATAATCAATTTACAAAGTTTCAATCATTGAGAGGGATATATCTACTTATGAGTTTTCTCATAATAGTCACAATGACCCTGGGCACTCTCCAAATCACCTTCCCGTGAGGATTCAACAAATTCACTCAAAAAAGAGGGTGCCACTGGAAAAATACCTCCAATATGTCATTGTGTGTCCTAAAGAGAGATCAAGCCCAACCTATACAAGTGTTTGTTCTTAAAAGGAAAACGATACAAATTCAAAATCTATAAAAATTGAATAAAAGCATTTTTAGGTTGTCATGGACACAGATCTAAAAAGTATAAACAATTTGTAACAAGGACCTAGGTAATAGTTGTGGTTCTTTAATAATACAATGCTACATAATTGTCCCTAGGGTTTTGATTTCATGAACGTTGTTGATTTTACCATTTTCTTCTATAGAAGTGGGAATACTATTTTGCACTTTTTTGTATTTCTTATAGACTTCTTGATAATGATAATGACGATATGGTTTCGTTTTTCATTACTCTCATTCCTTCTTTTTAAAATTATTTATCAATATTCCTCTCTGGTATAATAACACATTCTAGTGTTTGTGCTTAGTATTTTGTTATATTTGTGTTTGAGATAGAATTTCTTGCAATCATGCTTGTAGACACTCAAAAGAGGGGGGTGAATGAAAAAATCCCTTTAGTATACATTTATGTCCTAACAAGAGTGCAAGACCAACCTATGCGGGTCTCAATGCACAAATGTTGATGATAAAGACCCAAAATTTGTGAATGTCATATAAAATCCTTTTTAGATTGTCACAACAATGAATTTGAAACCTAGTAAGAATTTGTGATAAAGGACTTAGGAAATATGTGCATTATGATTTCAATACACTAGAATTAAGGATTACCTATACATAATTGCCACTAGACAAGTTAAAGTCAATCTATTAAGAGTTATGGTAAAATAATACAATCATTGATTAGAGTAGTTGTTAGGAAGCATAACAAAAATTTGAGTGTGTTGAATGTAATTTAGCATAGGAGTTTAGTGTGTGAGAGTCAAAGTTTGTACATAGATAGGAGAAAATAATGGTAGCACAATGACAACAATTTAGCACAAGCTTACCTTGACGTGGATGTTGATATGGCACAACATAAGTGAATTAGCACAAGATAAGATGTGAGGATTATTATTGATGGAGTGATGACTTTCTCAATGCTGATATAATGCATAGTCAACTTTTACAAATGGGTTGTTAAGAATCACCCAAATAATTATAATCAACTTAGTTGAATGTAACCACAAACCTTGATTTCATGGAACAAAAACAAAATCCCTAGGTAATTTTGATCCTTGACATGGTCAACGTCAATCATTCCTCCATTCCTATAAATGTGTATACACAACGACCTTTAGAGGATGACGAGTCAGTGAGTGTTGTTTCCCCAAGTTAACACCCTACTGCATGTTGGAATCCATGCCATTGTTTCCCCATTAGGACTAGGATTCCATATAGTTTACATCCCAAAGAGATCCTTATGCTTCCTTCTCATTTTGTTGGTTTTTTCTAAGGACTCACTAGTGATTTGTATCAAATTGGTATATGATAGGGTGTGATTCATCACATGTCATTTTCCCTTCACCTCCTCCATACCTTGAAGACAATTTTTATGTTATACCTCCATTCAATATCCCCCCAAGGATATTTCCATTAGTGCCCCACCCATGGTCACAACTTCCATTTACCATCATTCATTCCACTCATCTAGGATCAAACCACTTGGTTGAACTCGTTCATGGCACCTATCTCTTTTCTTGCAATGTATCCATATTCATCCATTATTTTCTTGCACCTATATTTGACCATTGTAATCTCGATTTGTATTTTATGGTCTTCAATCCTATTTACACTCAAAGTTATAATCAAAAGTCCATTTCTTATTGTTGAACATATATCTTGGTGTTTCATAGTCACTACCCAAGTCATCCTTGACTGTTATGATTTTCCCAAGGAAATCCTTGAGTCCCTTTCTTAGTGATCACCTCATCATCCATTATTGTCCCTCTTAGTTAGCTACATTTGAATCATGATATGTTGCACCTCATGCTAGTTTCTATAGGGTCTATCATTTCTTGTTTATAGTGGACCTCTACCTACAGACTTAAACGCATTTATTATAATGGATTGGTTTAGAGGTCTTATGTATGTCATACCCTTTTATATCATTGATAGGTAACCTTGAACTAGGCAAGGAGAGTCATCATTGCTCCTTGAATTGGTAGTTTCTCACATGCTCAATGCCAACTCATCATCAAATACACATTGATGGTTCATGTGTCCTAGTTCTACTTGAATACCATTGAACATGTGGCACATACCCCCTCCTCTCCAAGGGCTACGCGACCTCCCGGTCTAGGATCTTCTCAAGACTGAATCGAAATAGTCTTTGATTCCCTATTGGAACCTCTAAGAAAACAATCCACAGGTTTCTATGAAACTTCTGCCTGCGTGAACAAGTGCTAAGTGCAAGCCTTTTTCCATGTGACTACGCCTTATGACCACATGCTTATTCAAAAAGGCGCGTTGTGATTTCGTGTATCGTCTATATGAGTCAATCGACTCTTCATCCTTCTAACTACCGAGTCCCAAAATACTGACAAGGGTCTAGCGCATGCTAGCTCCTTCCTTATCCTCCATCCATATGACCCTTCACTATGACCTGGGGCAAATGCTTCTGAGCGCAACGAGATTTCGCGTATCGGGAACTCCTGATGCGATTCACCTCTGTTCTCCCGATCCTCCGATACCCGAAATTGTGAAATATTCGGATCAGATCAACAGTCCACATTGGCTCTCCAGCCAACGACTACGATTATCTTGCGATTTTGCATTTCGTGAATCCTCACGACTCATACCTCCAACTTCCCGATTTACAAATCAGCGAAATGTTGATCTGTCACCAGATTTCCTCTTTCAATGGACGGTCCTGATGATTTCAGGATTTCGTGTTTCATGATTTCGCGAATTTCACTCAACTTCTTCCAAATCTTTTGGTTTCGCGAATTTTCGATGACTCCTCGTGACTGACCAGTGTGCTAATTCTCCGAGATCTAACGACTTGCAAGATTTCGACTCTTTCTGAATGGGTCTTGACCCTCGATCTTGTCCAATTTTCAAAATTATTTTTTGAAGGATTTGTCCCGCTCAATCCTCCTTACTTGTTCTTTCTTCAAACTTCAATTTTCTGTGCTTCACCTCTGAACAATTCAACTCTTCAAAACTTAGAAACTTTTCTAAGTGATTCCTCTCGACACTTAAAACCACTAATCCTCCTGAACTTCTAGCCAATGAAATTTAAATCTCGTCCCTTAGCGCACACTTGCACTCTGTGTCTTTTTCAAAAGACTTTCTGACGCTCTCCTACCATACTCTATTCTCAACCTCCTAAGATTTCAAACTTTAACACAAGTTTGTTTCTATACGCACTCCTTGCGCTCAATATGCACACTCTGCATACCGAATTTCCCTGCTATCTCTTCTAAGATTTAAGTCGAAAAAGACTTCTTCACACGCACTCCTTGCACACTGCATGCACTCCTTGCATAATCTTACAGAAGAGAAACAATTGAACTCATTCAATTATTCATTCATTCACTATGAACATCATCCATTCACAAATACATAACAACACAGTCAAACCATAACAATATCAACACTGTGTATTTGGGTCAATTTCCTCTTTTCTATTCATTTCAGAAGAAAACATAATTACAGTCGTTTATCTTTTACAACTATTACAAGAAAAACTTGTCTAAGGATCCATAGCTTTTTCACTCTTCTTTCTCTTATCTAAATACTATTACATTCTGTTCAAGTGGTTACCTACTTAATTAATGCAACCTAATGACTAATCAGGGATAATATCCCACACCTGTAATACATTTACAGCTGTGTAAAGGATTTACAATGGTTTCGTCATTTCAAATGGTGGCCCGATTTTACACAACCAAAATTAATTAACAAAAATTCCAAAAAGTCTTCGCACTGATTCCAAGCTAGTTAATTGTCGGTTAAGCTCCTTCGATGTGTTCAGGTGTCAATTCCAATTCCACGTCCACTTCCTTTTGATGTGATTGCGATGCTCCTGCATCATACTCCTTTGGATAAAATATTCATGGAATCCTGTCCATGAGATCTCGCACTGTCTTGCCATGTTTCAAAATATCAGGTTCAGTTACCCAACTTGAATCTTCCACTAGGTGATCTTTCCACTTTACCAAATTTTCATGATACATTTTTCTTTTAGTTTTCCTTCCAACTCTTTGTTCTAAAATTTTCTCCATCTGAGTTTTTTCTACTATGGGCATCTGTTCTCCCCACTGAATCTCTTCTTGTTCATCCAATTCTCTTGTATCATCTCTATTATAAGGATACAAATCTGCAACGTTGAATATCGATGATATCCCAATATTATCTGGCAACTCAATCTCATAAGCATTTGCTGCAATTTTTCTAAGGATCTTGCATGGTCCTATATTTTTCATCTTCAACTTATTATATGTTCTTCTTGGAAACCTTTCCTTCCTCAAATGAGCTAAAAATTCATCTCCCACTTCAAATTGAACTTCCCTCTTTTCTGATCAACTCTGTCCTTATACTTTTGATTACTATCCTGTATCTGCCTCTTAACTTGATCATGAAGTCTTTGCATTTATGTAGAAAAATTTTCTGCTCCAGCGCTCCTGAATTCATCTTGTTCCAATTCTCTTAATTCTACAACCCCTCTCGGCTGTCTTCCATATACTATCTCGAATGGACTTTTTCCAATGCTTCTATTAACTGAATTATTAAATGCAAATTCTGCTTGTGCTAGAATCTGATCCCACTGATGACCTTGTTTAGCGACTAAACTCCTTAAAAAATTTCCCAGACTCCTATTCACCACTTCGGTCTGTCCATCTATCTGAGGGTGATATGCTAAAATAAAAGATAAATTAGTTCCCAACCTCTTCCATAGATTCCTCCAAAAGTGTCCCACAAATCCCTGTTTGAAACTATGCTTCTGGGCAATCCATGTAATCTCACAACTTCTCTAAAAAACAAATTGGCTATGTGTGTAGTGTCATTTGTCTTCTGGCATGGTATGAAATGTTCCATCTTGGAAAATCTATTGACCACAACAAATATGGAATCACTTCCCTTCTAGGTTCTAGGTAATCCCAATACAAAATCCATACTAATTGCATCCCAAGGTCTTTTTGGAATAGGCAATGGCTGATAGAAACCAGTGTTTTGTCTCTTCCCTTTTGCATGTTGACAAATCTTACATCGGTCTACAAATTTCTTCACATCTGCTCTCATACCTGGCTAATAATACAAACTACTCAACTGTGCGAATGCTTTTTCATGACCAAAATGTCCGGCTAAACCTCCACTATGTTTTTCTTTCAACAAATTATCTGTCATTGAGCATCTTGGTATGCACAATTGGCTTCCTTTAAACAACAATCCATCCTAGATCAAGTATTCTGACCATGAGTTGTTATCCCTCAACAAAGGATTTTCATATGCTTCATAAACCTCCTTAAAATCTGAATCTTCCTAATACATTTACTTAAGGTGTTCAAACCTTAAGATCTTCACTTGAAATTCCTGTATAACCAAACTTCTCCTGCTCAAAGCATCTGCAACTTTGTTAGCACTTCCAGAAATATGTTTAATAACAAAAGTAAAATTCTGCATGAATTCTACCCACTTAGCATGTCTTTGATTCAACTTTTCTTGCCTAGTCATAAATTGCAAAGCTTGATTATCACTATACAAGACAAACTCCTTTGGAATTAAATAATGTCTCTATTTTTTCAAAGCTTGAATCACTGCATAAAATTCCTTATCATATGTAGAATATGTTAGGGTCCTAACCCACACATAGGTAGAACAATATATTCGGATGTAATAAAGGTCAATATTAATAAGGCCTTGCAATAAAACATAATAAGTCGAATGTAAGAAGACCTAATAGAAGCTTCTGCTTCTAGAAGGATCTTCCTCTAGATGCTTCTTTTGATAGACATATTTAGTATAAATAGGAGTCGAGGGTATGTGTAGCACCCATCCATAGGATGCTAAGCAATTAACAATTTATTCAAACACATACACAATAACAACTTCGTTTTAGCATAATTCCATTTTCATTTACACAATTATTCTACATCTGCTCAATGATAAATTTAATAACATGATGAAATAAGTAGTAG
>SNQJ01S0180728.1:0-19330 GCA_010110895.2 Picea sitchensis | reverse complement strand
AACATACAAATAGGCCTAGAGGTACATATCTCAATGTCTAACAAGGTCTAACTGACTCCAAACAAATGCTAAACTTTGAACTATCAAGATTGGTTAAACAACAATGTTCTAACTACCTAAGGTCAAAATATGGGGCATTACAGTATGAGAACCCTAGCTTGGATATTATTGTAATAGAGCTCTGCTCAACTAGAGGTTTCCCCCTCGAACATGCCCGTGAACATTGCTTTTAGAATCAAAGTGATATTTCTGTTGTTATGCTTATATAATTTCAGTGCTATTGTGGTGATTGTTCTGGTTATATTGCTGTTATTCTACCATTTCTAGCATTTTATTTCTGTTTTGCATACTTTTTATATCTGGTATATTACAAGTGGTATCAGAGCACTTTCCTTGGCAGAAAGTGTGGGTTAATTTTTTTTTCAGGGTAGAGACGTATTCTAGCGTCTTTAAGCCACATAGATCTGTCGTTACGCACATAAACCCATGGTTGAGGGATTCATACATGCAGGAAATACAAGTGGTACTGAAGCGCACATTTGTTGGCCACCCTTGTAACCCCTGTTGGTACCCCTTCGAGTGGTAGTGCATTAGACAACACCTGTGTAGGGATTAACCTATATTACCTAAATCCCTCTTTAGATAAACCGATCGACCGCCTGACTGCTATAGTGCCACTGAGAACACCACTCGGGAAGATACTCTCTAGTACCTGGGTAGTTGGGTAGTACAGCTAAGGGTACGGTCTATCCTCCTTAGTTAGTGCCCTGAGATATTGGTCCGAGTACTACTGTTGGACCCCGCACGTATATCAAAGAGCTATAACATAGGGAAAACCCTTGTCTGTAGAACCCTTGAATACCTAACCCTTGGGGACAGAAACATAAACAAATTAAAACAAACAAGATCTATTTCCACACAATTGTGTTCGGGTTGCCAAATCACTACACATTTCTTCCTGCTTAAGCATTTGGGCATTTCATCATTGCAGTAGTCTGGAATTTTTTTCACCATTATTTGAGACCTATTCCATTGGATTCATCTCTTTTCCCTTATCACATTCATACATATCATTTTTCGGAAAATGTTTTGACCCCACCCGCCCCTTTTCGGTTCCCTCATCCTCATGGCCCATACCCATAGCCAAGACTTGGAAGCTCGCTGAAATACCTTGCAATATAGTCTCACTGAGACCCAACAAGAAGTGAAACAACTCAGTGCCAATTTTTCTGCCATCAATACAACGATGTAGTCCTCAATGGAGGGAATCAAACAAGACCCGACCACCCAACTTGAATCTGTCTTTTCGTCACTCTGGACCAAGCTTCATATCCCTACAGATAACCCTTCCTCTGACTCACTTCCACATACTGAAGGTGAACATTCCTCTCATTCCCATAACTTTCAACACCATCACTTTCAATGTGACCTATGCCTTCCGCGGGTGGATGTGACCAAATTTCATGGCTCGGATCCCACTAGTTTGGTAACCCAAATGGAACATTATTTCTCTTTATACAACATTATAGATGACTTGGCCAAACTACGGTATGGTGTTCTCCATCTAGATCAAGAGCGTTGGCAATGGTGGCACTGGAGAAAAACTTTCCGTCGAGGGTATATTGCTTGGACACACTTTGTGGAAGAGATTTATGAATGCTTTGACACTGACACCAACCATTTGGGCCATTTGACAAAGTTGAAACAATCAGGAACAGTGGAAGACTTTATAGCTTCCTTTGAGTGCCTAGATTTTCAGACAGAGGGCATGTTTGATGCCTTTTTCCGAGAGTTTTTTATCAGTGGCCTCAAGGATGAGATTCGGGCCCATGTTCTCATGGCTCGGCCTTAGATTTGGGTGGAGGCTACTAAAAGAGATAAAGAAGAACAACAGATTGTATATTCTCAAAGTTGAAAACCCGCCTTTATCCCTCGCCCTAAACCAGTAAATCCCACTACTCCCTCCGCTCCACTAAAGATCCAAAAATTCACCAGGGCTGAAATGGATGAACGCCAACTCAAAGGACTTTGTTATAATTGTGATGACAAATATTTCCCGAGCCACAAGTGTAATGAACAAAAGATGTTTATGGCCATCTTTGAGGATATTTCGGAAGAGGATGTTGAAACTCCCCTTGTGTCTGAGTCAGCTGAAACCACTGACATAACCCCTCCCTCAGACCCTCCCGAAGTAGAACCGGTCATTTCCCTCAATGCTCTCACTGGCTTCTCCGGTCCCCAAACCCTCAAGCTAATCGGTTACATCAAGCATTAAAAGGCCATCATTCTGGTTGATAGTGTAAGAACCCATAATTTTATTCATCGCCGCATTGCCCAAGAAACTCATTGCTACATCCATGCCATCAATAATTTCCAAATCACGATTGCCAATGGTGGTTCCATGAAATGTGGAGGGCGTTGTGAAAATGCGCGTCTCCAAATTGGTGACTACCACCTGAAATCTCATATGTTTGCTATCGACATGGGCGGTTGTGACATTGTGTCGGGTGCATATTGGATAAGGACTTTGGGTCCCATTATCATGGATTTTAAGGACTTAACCATGCAATTCGACCATGAGGGACACCAATATAAGTTCCAAGGCATCACCACCGGTTTACCTGATATCATTAGTTCCCATCGCATGGAAAATCTGCTCAAAAAAGGTCATTCTGGTGTTATTTCCCAACTCCATGCCATACAAGCAACAAAGACACCCTCGGTGCCGAAAGACCTCCAATCCATCCTTTCTAAACATCAATTGGTATTTTCCACTCCCCAAGGATTTCCTCCTTCCCATGGTGTTCATGATCATTCCATTCCCCTTGTACCCAGAATCCTTCCTCCCAATATCCATCCGTATCATCACCTCTTTTCCCAAAAAAATGAAATTGAGAAAATGGTCTAGGAACTCCTTAATGCAAGCATTATCCGCCCTAGTACGAGCCCCTACTCTTCTCCTATGGTCATGGTCCTAAAGAATGAAGGTTCTTGGCGAATGTGTCCTGACTTCCATGCCCTCAACAAACTTACCATTAAAGACAAATTTCCCATTCTTGTCATTGATGACCTCTTGGATGAATTGAGTGGCACCCAATTCTTTACTAAACTTTATCTTCGTTTAGGCTACCACCAGATATGTATGAAAGAGGCAGACATTCCCAAGACTGCCTTTAGAACTCATGAGGGTCACTATGAGTTTTTGGTCATGCCCTTTGGCTTGTGTAATGCCCCCCTCCACCTTCCAAAGCCTCATGAATCATGTCTTCCATCCTTTTCTCCGCCATTTTGTCTTAGTTTTCTTTGATGATATCATCATCTATAGAAAAACCTAGACAAACCATCTTGCTCATGTGGATTGAGTTATCCATCTACTCTCTCAAGACCAACTTTTCCTGAAACAGTCTAAATGTGATTTTGGTGCCTTAGAAGTAGAATACTTGGGTCATATGGTTGGAAAGGATGCCGTCAGGGTGGATCCTAAAAAGATTGAAGCTATGCAAGACTGGCCTCACCCAAAGACTCTCAAAAGATTGCGTGGATTTTTGGGCTTAACAGGGTATTATCGCAAGTTTGTTAAGAATTATGGAAAGATTCCAACACCTCTCACTGCTCTCCTAAAAAATAACTCTTTCACTTGGACTCCAACCACTGCTCAAGATTTTCAAACCTTGAAGATGACCATGTGCACCACTCCAGTCCTATCCCTTCCTGATTTCACAAAGACCTTTTGTGTTGGAATGTGATGCCTCATGGAAAGGAATTGGTGCTGTCCTTATGCAAGAGGGTCGACCTTTGGCCTTTACCAACAAGAAACTATCTGAAAGAAATCTGGGAAAATCAATCTATGAAAATGAAATGTTGGCTATTATGCATGCCGTTGATCTGTGGTGCCCTTATCTATTGGGGCAACGTTTCCAAATTAAGACATACCATCAAAGCCTCAAGTATTTTCTGGAACAACACATTTCCTCCCCGGAGCAACAAAAATGGGTGACTAACCTCTTTGGATATGATTATCAGATCATTTACAAGAAAGGCAAAGACAATGTGGTTGTGGATGCACTTTCCCAAAAATATGAAGATGAAGGATCCCTTTTTTCTCTTTCCTTCATTATACCAGATTGGCTCCAAGCCGTTCGCCAGGAATGGCTACAAGATCCCAAAAGTTCACATCTAATCCAACAATTGTAGTCCAATTCTCCAGCCTCCTCAGGGTACTCTTGGCTCCATGATGAGCTTCGATACAAAGGCCATTTGTATTTAAGTAAACAATCAAATCTTAAATCCATGGTACTTTATGAGCTTCATGCTACACCCACAACGGGGTACTCCGGGTTCACCAAAACCTATGATAGGGTCAAACCTTCTTTTTTCTGGGATGGTATGAAACATGACATTCGTAATTTTGTCACTGAATGTGATGTGTGCCAACGCAACAAGGGAGAAACAATCAAATCTCCAGGCACACTACAACTGCTTCCGATTCCACCTATTATTTGGAAGGATATCTCTATGGATTTTATTACCGGCTTACCCAAATCAGGAAATAAATCAGTCATCATGGTGGTTGTTGATTGCCTTTCCAAGTATGCTCATTTCTACGCTCTTCAACACCCGTTTACAACATCCATGGTGGCTCAAATTTTCATGGATCAGGTCTTCAAGCTTCATGGAATGCCACACTCTATTGTTTCTGATCACAACCCAACTTTCACAAACAATTTTTGGCAAGAACCGTTCAAGATACAAGGCACCCAATTGAATCTCAACACAACTTATCATCCCCAGATTGATGGTGAAATGAAAGTTGTCAACAAGTGTTTGGAAACATATTTGAGGTGTTTTTCCTCGGAAAATCAAAATCAGTGGGATCAATGGTTACCCCTAGCTGAATGGTGGTACAACACTTCATACCATACAACTACACACATGACTCCTTTTGAAGCGGTATATGGACATAATCCACCTTTAGTTCTCTCATACTTACTTGGTGTCTCGAAGGTCCAGGTGGTTGACCAAACACTTACAGTTCGAGATGATATTCTCCGTATCCTCAAAGAGAATTTGGTCATGGCACAAAATCACACGAAGCAACAAGCAGATCAAGGTCTCTCTGAACGTCAATTTTCAGAAGGGGATCATGTGTTTCTTCGACTGCAACCTTACAAGCAAACTTCCCTCAAGGACGAGCATTGTAAGAATCTAGCGCCCAAATTTTATGGTCCTTATACCGTTCTCAAGCATGTGGGACAAATAACATATTAGTTAGCTTTGCCCAGTCATTCAAAGCTACATCCTGTTTTTCATGTTTCATGCTTAAAGAAGGTGATTGGAACTAAGTTCCAAATTCAAACTAACCTTCCTGAGTTAGCCGAAGAAGGATCCATTTGGATACAACCACAAACAGTTTTGGTCCAGTGTGAGCGTTGCCCATGTCAGAGAACCATCAAGGAAGTGTTAGTCTAGTGGAAAGATACAACTTCAGTAGACGCCACTTGGGAACCAACTACCATTCTGCAACAATTTCCACATCTGAAGCCTTGAGGACAAGGCTGTTTTTAAGGGGGAGGACATGTTAGGGTCCTAACCCGCACATAGGTATAACAATATATTCAAATGTAATAAAGGTCAATATTAATAAGGCCTTGCAATAAAATAGAATAAGTCGAATGTAAGAAGACCTAATAGAAGATTCCGCTTCTAGAAGGATATTCCTCTAGATGCTTCTTTTGATAGACATATTTAGTATAAATAAGAGTTGAGGGTATGAGAACCCTAGCTTGGATATTATTGTAATAGATCTCTGCTCAACTATAGGTTGCCCCCTCGAAGAGGCCCATGAACATTGCTTTCAGAATCAAAGTGATATTTCTATTGTTATTCCTATATCATTTCAGTGCTATTGTGGTGATTGTTCTGGTTATATCGCTGTTATTCTGCCATTTCTAGCATTTTATTTCTGTTCTGCATAATTTTTATATCTGGTATATTACAAAATATTTCTCCTTAGAATCATTCAACTTCTTGCGTAAATAAGCAATTGGTCTATTATCTTGACTCAAAACTGCTCCAATGGCTATCCCACTTGCATCACACCTGACCTGAAATGTCTTTCCAAAATATGGTAAAACCATAACTGGTTGTTTTGTTATATTCTTTTTCAACACTCTGAATCTTTTATCATCCTCCTATGTCCAATTAAAATACTTATGTTTCTTCTTCACAATGTCCATCATGGATGCACATATACGACTAAAAGTTCTGATGAACTTTCTATAAAAACCTTCTAAACCATGGAAACTTCTCACCTCAAATATGCTCCTGGGTGATGACCATTATTTGATTGCTCTCACCTTTTCTGGATCGATCTTCAATTCATTTGAATATATCACAAAACCCAAATATATGAGCCTTGTCTTCATAAAAGAACTTTTCTGCAAGTTTATTAACAACTTTTCTTGCTGCAATTTCCTCATCACCAATGTCAAGTGCTTTAAATGTTCTTCTTCTGTTTTGCTGAAAACTAATATATCATCCATATATACAATGACAAATTTACATATGAAGTCCTTCAATATTTCATCCATCAACCTCATAAATGTACTTGGAGCATATGTCAATCCAAATGGCATGACTAGCCATTCAAACAAACCTTCATTTGTCTTGAATGTTGTCTTCCACTCATCTCCCTCTCTCATTCTTATCTGATGATATCCACTCTTCAAGTCTATTTTTGAAAAATAACTTTCTCCACTCAAAAAGTACATCAAATCATCCATCCTAGGTAATGGAAATCTATACCTGATGGTAATCTTGTTGATGAATCTGGAATCTATACACATTCTCCATCCCCTATCCTTCTTTGGACTCAATACAGTTGGCACTGCACATGGGCTTAGACTTTCTCTGACTAAACCTTTATCCAACAAATCCTGAACTTGGTTCTTAACTTCTTCATTCTCTCGAGGTGTCAATTGATACGTTTCTTTGTTCGGAAAACTGGCTCCTGGAATCAAGTCAATATGGTGGCTAATACTCCTAATAGATGGTAATGAGTGAGGCAACTCATCCACTACTATGTCAACAAAATTCTCCAACAATTATTGGATTTCTTTAGGTAAATCATCCACAAAAGTATTGATAAGGATAAATCTTGGCTTCCTTACTACAATAAATTACATTTCTTGATATTTCTTGACCTCCTTCAAGAGTTCCTTCCCACTCATGAGAAGTATTCTTGTGTTGGATTCTTCCTTTTCTTTCTTCTCTTCTTTTGGCAGTAACATGTGGGTTCTACCACTCTTTTCAGAGTATGGATATTTTTTCTCCCATCATGGACAACATTCCTATCAAACTTCCATGGTCTCCCTAACAAAATATGACAAACATCCATGGGAATTACATCACACAAAATCTCATCTTTATAGCCTCCTATTTCAAATTCAAATTTGCATTGTTGACTTACCATTACTTGATGTACTTTCTGCAACCACGATACTTTGTATGGACTTGGGTGTGCAGTTATCTCCAGCTTCAACTTCTCCACCATCTCTGTTGATACTAAATTATTAGTACTCCCATTGTCTATAATCATCTTGCAAACTTTGTCCTTTGTTTTATAAACAGTACTGAACAAACTTGTTCGCTGAATTGGGTCTTCTATTTCTTTCTCTGGCTTTAGAAGGACTTTCCTCATCATAAGATTTTGTCCTCCTTCTGCTGCCTCTGCTTCCACATTCTTCTGGGCTTCAGAAATGTGTGCTTCTCCTCCTCCTTCTCTCTTCCTCTTGAGACATTCCTAAGACATATGTCTTGTCTTTCCACATGCATAACATTTAACTCCGCCTCCTCTGTTTCTTCCTCTTCCTCGAGGAGAACAATTTCTCCCACCAAATGGTCTTCTTTGGGAACTTCCTCCTCTTTCGAAATGACCATATGATTTCTCATTCTCATCCTTATATTTAGGTGCCTTATCATAGACAACTCCCTTACCTCTATTTAAGCCTCTGCTTCTGTTCCGCTAGCTCTGGTTTCTGGCCAACTTTTATTTTTCCTTCAGTGCAATCTAATAAGCATCTTCCACTGTCCTCACAACCATCATATTGATTTCATCCTGAATTCCATACCTCAAACCATTTATATACCTGAGAACTTTTTCATCATCCTTCTATCTTTGTCCAGTCCTAATATTCAGCCTATAAAATTGTTTTGTATACTCTTTCACTATCATACCCCTCTGCCTCAGGTTCTACAATTTTCTGAACAACTCTATCCGGTAATCCTTAGGTATGAATTTAGCCTTCATTTTGGCTACCATCCTGTCCCAATTATTTATCTTTTGTTTTCCTTTTCTCCTCCTTTTTTCTTGTAGTTTATGCCACCACAGTGCTGCATGTCCCTTTAATTTGGTGACATCATGTTTCACCTTCCTTCCTTCACCGACCTCTTCATAGTTGAAATACTTATCCATGGACCTTATCCAGTCCAATAGTTCTTTGACATCTAAATTACCTTCATACATGGGAACGCCCATCTTTTCTCTACCTCCCAACTTCACAAAAACTTTCAATACGTGTTCTTCACCCTCATGTTCCACTGTAGCTTCTTCAACTTCTATTTCTTAACTTTCTACATCACTGAAATCTTCAGTGACATGTGTTCTCCTTTGCATTTTTTCCATCGCTTCCAACCTTGCGTGAATTTCTCTCACTTCTCTTCCTACAACATGGTTTTCCATAGGTGGTCCTGTACGTATCCTTGATGACATCACTTCAACTGTTCATAACACAATGAGTTTAACTTCAAATATTTTTCAGGTTTTGATACCACTTGGTGCAGACCCCCTCATCTCCAAGGGCTGCGCGACCTCCTGATATAGTATCTTCTCAAGACTGAATCGAAACAGTCTTCGATTCCCTGCTGGAACCTCTAAGAAAACAATCCACAGGTTTCTATGAACTTTTGTCCGCGTGAACAAGTGCTAAGTTCAAGCCTTTTTCCACGTGACTATGCCTTGTGACCACACACTTATTCCAAATGGTGCATCATGATTTCACGTATCGTCTATATGAGTCAACCGACTCTCCGTCCTTCAAACTTATGAGTCTCGAAATTCTGACAAGGGTCTAGCTCATGCTTGCTCCTCCCTTATAGTCCATCTATATGACCCTTCACTATGACCTGGGGCCAATCCTTCTGAGCGCTTTGGGATTTTTCATATCGAGAACTCCTGATGCGATTCACCTCCATTCTCCCGATCCTTCGATACCCAAAATTGTGAAATATTCGGATCAGATCAACGGTCCACACTGGATCTCCAGCCAACGATTGTGATTATGTCGCGATTTTGCGTTTCGTTAATCCTCATGACTCGTACCTCCAACTTCCCAATTTATGAATCAGCGAAATTTTGATCTGTCGCCACGTGTCCTCTTTCAATGGACGGTCCTGATGATTTTGGGATTTCACGATTTTGCGAATTTCACTCTGCTTATTCCAAATCTTTTAGTTTCACGAATTTTCGATGACTCGTCGCGACTAAACAATGTGCTACTTCTCCGAGATCTAACGGCTTGGAAGATTTCAACTCTTTTTGAATGGGTCTTGACCCTCAATTTTGTCCAATCTTCAAAATTATTTTTCGAAGGATTTCTCCCGCTCAATCCTCCTTACTTGTTCTTTCTTCGAACTTCAATTTTCTGCGCTCCACCTCTGAACCCTTCAACTCTTAAAAACTTAGAAACTTTTCTAAGTGATTCCTCTCGAGACTTAAAACCACTACACCTCCTGAAATTTTGGCCAATGAAATTTAAATCTCACCCCTTAGCACACACTTGGACTCTGTGTCTTTTTCAAAAGACTTTCTGACACCCTCCTGTCATACCTTGCGCTCAACCTCCTGAGATTTCAAACTTTAACACAAGTTTGTTTCTATACGCACTCCTTGCGCTCAATATGCACACTCTGCATACAAAATTTCCCCGCTATCTCTTCTGAGATTTAAGTCGAAAAAGACTTCTTCACACACACTCCTTTCACTCTGCATGCACTCCTTACATAATCTTATAGAAGAGAAACAATTGAACTCATTCAATTATTCATTCATTCACTATGAACAACATCCATTTACAAACACATAACAACACAGTAAAACCATAACAATATCAACACTGTGTATTTGGGTCAATTTCCTCTGTTCTATTCATTTCAGAAGAAAACATAATTACAGTCGTTTATCCTTTACAACTATTACAAGAAAAACTTGTCTAAGGACCCAAAGATTTTTCGCTCTTCTTCATCTTATCTAAATACTATTACATTACATTCAAGTGGTTACCTACTCAATTAATGCAACCTAATGACTAATCAGGGCTAATATCCCACATCTTTAATAAATTTACATTCGTGTAAAGGATTTACTTTGGTTCCGTCATTTCAAACGGTGGCCCGGTTTTACACAACAAAAATTAATTAACAAAAATTCCAAAAAGTCTTCGCACCGCTTCCAAGCTAGTTAATTTTTGGTTAATCTCCTTCAATGTGTTGAGGTGTCGATTCCAATTCCACGTCTGCTTCCTTTTGATGTGATTGCGATGCTCCTGCATCTGCATGTATGGCTCTTTCAGGTATTTATTGAGCCCCGAAGTGGGAGTAACATTTTAGCTATATTTCTACATGTTCCACTCAACGTTGGATATAGTCATCCAACTCTAGTTGCAATTCCTTTAATTTGATTGGATCTATTCAATATTTATTTTGATCCACTAATTTAATCTTTCCTTTGGTCAACTCTTTTTATATCTCAATCCCTCTCTACTATAATTAGGCTTCAATTGTTCTATTTTTTCACCCCCATTGGTTCCATTGTTCCTTCACATGTGTTTAGACATGATGTAGAATTCATTATTGATATGTATTTGATCTATCCCAATAATCCCATGATCCTATATTTGTAAGTTTTAAACTTGTGAAGTAAAGCAATGCATATAGATTCTTAAGCAAAACATAAATTAATCAATGTCTCATACACATAGTACATAGAGATTTATACCATAAACCCTTAACCGGGAGAAAACCTTTCAATGTTTCATTGTATTCATTTCACCATTCACCACAAAATATATATAATTTTTTTTAGGTCTTCCGTAGATACCAAAACCCTAATCCCTTAATCCGAGATTAATTTACAAAACCACTAAAAATAGAAAAATCCGCTAAAATAGAAAAAATGCCCAAAAAAATAGTCAGATGCAGTTGCCGAATTTGATGCCCCCCCCACCCACACACATGCAACGAATATAACACATACCCAACATTCTCCCACTTGTTTTTTTATTTTCATCCAAGGGTTCACAAGATTATATAGTCAACAATCCAGGGAAACAATGCCCATTGTTACTCTACACCAAGAGAACTTTTCTGTGCTTACAGACTTTGTCAATGAATTTGCAACATTCTTCAAAGTGCCAACCTTTTCCAACAACACCTTCTTTTCTTCAACCATGTCTCTCACAAAGTGATATTGAACATCAATATTCTTTGTCTTCGAATGATAAGTTGGGTTCTTTTCCAGGAAGATTGCACTCTGACTGTCACAATCTAATCTCACTACTTGTTGTACCCACCCAATATCTGAACACAATCTCTGTAACCATACTTCTTCCTTGCTTGCATGAGTGGCTTCCATGTATTCAAATTATGTAGTTGAGAGTGCCACTACAACCTGTCTTTTGCTCATCCAATTGATTTCTCCTCCAAATAGGTTAAACACATACCCACTTGTAGATCTTATGTGATCCAGATCTCCAACCCAGTCTGCATCAACAAAGCCATGTATGTCCACCACTCTGTCCAATCCTAGTCTTCCTTGGTAGCACAATCCATAATTGGTAGTGCCACGCAAATACCTGAAGACCCTCTTTACTGCTGTCCAATGCTCCTTCCCTAGTTTTGACATATACCTACTCAAAACTCCCACTGCATGTGCAATGTCCGGTCTAGTACAGACCATTGCATACATCAAACTGCCAACTGCACTGGAATACAAAACATGGGACATGTCCTCTTCTTCTTCCTGTGTCTTGGGACACTGATCTGCAGATAAATTTACACCTATAGGAATATGAACCTTGACCAGTTTACTTCCATGCATATTAAACCTCTGCAATATCATCTCAACATATTTTCTCTGATTCAACCATAGTTTCCCATTTGCACGAACTCTTTTAATCTCCATTCCCAGAATGAAGTTAGCAACACCAGGATCCTCCATGTCAAATTTGGAGGATAGATGCGATTTCACCTCCTTGATAACATCCATGTTATTTCCTACCAGAAACATGTCATCAACATACAACACTACATAAATGAAGTGATTACAAACCTGCTTGGAATATACATAGTGATCAACCTTGTTTCTCACAAATCCCAATCCAAGGATGTATGTGTCAAACTTTTGGTACCACATCCTAGGTGATTGCTTCAGACCATATAGTGACTTCTTTATCTTACAAACAAGATCTTTCTTCCCCTTCACTACAAAGGTTTCTGGCTGCTTCATGTAGATTTATTCTTCCAGATCCCCATGTAGGAATGTTGTTTTCACATCCATTTATTCCACTTCAATATCAAAAGAAACAACAATAGATAAAAGAAATAAAATAGATGTTAACTTGGAAACAGGAGAAAAAATCTCACCAAAGTCAATTCCCTCTACCTGGGAATAAATTTTTTCTACTAATCGAGCTTTGTATTTCTCCACTTTACCCTCTGCATTAAACTTCTTCGCAAACAACCATTTTCTACCAACAGATTTTCTTCCAGCTGGAAACTGAACTATATCCCATGCCTCATTCTTATCCAAGGCATCCATTTCTTCAACCATGGCCTTCTTCCATAGTTTACTATCCTCCGAATTCACAGCTTCCCTGACAGTTATGGGATCATCATGAATAATAGATAAAACAAAATTGGAACGAAAATTAGGTGGACTATACCTTTTTGGTTGCCTTCTTTCTCTCACTGATCTCCTCAATACTGGGGTATGAGGTTATTCTTCTTCTTCTACTTCATCTTCTTCAGATGATTCAGATTTTTCATCATCCAACTCAAGCTCTATTTTCTCAGGTTCTTCTTTCCTTGGTAGGAATTCCTGTTTGGAAACATCTTTTACCTATCTAAAAAAAACATCCCGACTGTAAACAGTCTTCTTAGTTTTTGGGTTCCAAAGCTTATAACCTTTCACACCATCTTTATAACCAATAAAGATACACTTTTCAGCTTTTTTATCCATCTTACTCCTATTTTAATTTGGAACATGTACATAAGCATCACAACCAAACACTCTAAGATGTTCAAGAGAGGGTTTCTTTCCAGTCCATACCTCATGTGGAGTTTTATCATCCAACGCTGATGAGGGTGATCGATTGACCAGGTAACATGCTGTACCCACTGCCTCTGCCCAAAATTCTTCTCCTAACTCAACACCACTGAGCATGCTCCTTTCTTTTTCCATCAGTTTCCCGTTCATCCTTTCTGCAACTCCATTCTGCCGAGGTGTGTATGGAGTAGTCTTCTACATTTCTATACCACACTTCTTACAGAATTCTTCGAATTCATTTCCGCAGAATTCTCCACCATTATCTGTCCTCAATACCTTTATTTTCTTTTCTATCTGATTTTCTACCAGAGCCTTAAACTCTTTAAATTTATCGAATACCTTAGATTTCTTTCTAAGAAAATAAATCCATGTGTTCCTTGAGAAATCATCTATGAATGAAACATAATACATAGATTTACCTAGTGATGGAGCAAGCACAGGTCCAAACACATCACTGTGTATCAACTCTAAGACCCCCTTTGCTCTTGTAGCACCAGATGGAAATCTTACATGATTCTATTTTCCATATATGCAATGTTCAAAAAAATCAAAATCTAGAGTGCAATTAGACATACCTTCAACCATACCTTTACCGTGTAGTGTTCGAAGGCCCTTTTCTACAATATGCCCCAGTCTTTGATGCCACAACACAGTCTTCTTTCCAGGGACAATATTGGTCTTGTCTTCTTTATTTGTCTGCTCAGGGACAACAAAACTGTTACACCCATTAGTATAAGTGCTTCCCAAGAACTTGTACAAAGTTCCACACCGAACACCCCTCATCAGCACCATTGCTCCTCGTACCATCTTGTAAGTGCCCTTTCCAAATACAATATCCACTCCTGCATCATCCAACTTGCTTACATATATTAGGCTCCTGGCTAGTTTTGGAATGTGCAGAACCCCAGGGAGAGTTCTAATCCTTCAATCTTTTAGCAGCAACTTAACCCTTCCATGATTTTGGCTATCAAGTCATCTCCTAGGAATACATCAACACAATCGTATTTTTCATATTCAGAGAACCACTCCCTATGAGGAGTCATATGGTATGACACACCCGAGTCAACATCACCTTCTTCTTCAGTGGAGGTTTTCGCCTCTGTGGAAGAGGTACTATCATATCCCTTTGGTTTATCAACCTTCTTAGACATGAAATATTTATTATAATGCCCTGTTTTACCACACTTCCAACATTTCCTCAAAGATTTTTCTAGAGACTTAGATATACCTGTAGATTTATATCTCCCCCCTAAAGACTTACCAGTATTCCTGTCTTGGGTACGACCTCTTACACATAAAGAATCTGTGCTATGACCATCCACACTTTTTTGCCTCATCTCTTCAGATTGCAAGGATCCAACTACATCCTCATACTTCAATGTAGATTGAGTGGTACTACCAATTGCTACAACCAGATTATCCCAAGAGTCTAGAAAAAAAAATAACAAAGTAATACACTTATCTTCTTCTGAAATCGTAATATTAACAGAGCCAAGTTGAATTACTAGAGTATTAAAGGCATTTAGATGTTCTGTTACATAATCTCCATCTTCCATCCTAATATGATAAATCTTCTTTCAAAGAAACAACTTGTTTACCAAGGACTATGATTGATACAAATTCCCTAAATTATCCCATAGTTCCTTGGATGTAGATTCTCCTAAGAAATTCAACAACACTGAATCTTCCAGGCAGAGTCAAATAGTACTCCTTTCTCTTTTGTCCAACTTCTCCCAATCTTCCTTCGACATACCAGTAGGAGGTTTAATATTATTTTGTGTACTAGTAGGTTGTGTTTTAGTTGACTGTGTGCTAGTAGGCTATGTACCAGTAGGCTGTGTACCAGGATCCACATCGATCCATTGTTCTTTGTCTAAAAGAAGGTCCTCCATCTTGAGCTTCCATATCTCAAAGTTTTTACTGTTGAACTTCTCTATCTCAATTCTAAAAGAGCTCACCATTCCTCTTTCTACACTCAAATCTCCACTGCAAAAGATCCCACTAAACCCAGGTTTATCACAAACCCAAGATAAACTTGATCTATCAAGATTGAGCCAAACCCTCAACAACAAAGGCATCCCCCTGAAGCCAAAAATGATCTTTGATACCACATGTAAGTTTTAAACCTATGAAGTAAAGAAATGAATATAGATTCTTAAGAAAAACAAAAATTAATAAATGGCTCATACACATAGTACACAAAGATTTATACCGGAAACCCTTAACTGGGAGAAAACCTTTAAACGCTTCATTGTATTCATTTCACCATTCACCATACAATATATATACAATGTTTTTAGGTATTCCGTAGATACCAAAAACCTAATCCCTTAATCCAAGATTAATTTAGAAAACCGCTAAAAATAGAAAAATCCGCTAAAATAGCAAAAACGCCCCAAAAAATAGTCAGACGCAATTGTCGAATCTGACGCGCCCACACACACACATGCAAAGAATATAACACATAACCAACAATATTGAACTTTTTTGAGACGTCTTCATGAGCATAGATATGCCTGCCTCATTGACAACCCACATTGTGGTTTTTTGCTTTGTAAGTGTTATCCATTACTAGTTTTTAGACAATCCTTTCCACTCACATGCTCTTCTCACTCTCAACATTATGTTTTCACGACATTTGTGTGAGAAAAACATGATGTATTTAGACTATATGATTTTTTCCTAACCTCACATATCAGGGGGAAATCATTATCACCTTAATTTTCCTCACCTATTAAATTCAATTAGTCATACTTGGAAACATCATCAATTCATGTATTATCTACATCATGCACCCCATCACATCATGTTATGGGATTTTTGTACCTCGCCAAATCTAGTCAAAACCATTAGTTGGACATTTTATGGATGATGGAATTTATCTTATATTTTCTACGTGTGTTGCATGGTAAAATCCTCAAAAATCGCATGGCCCTATTTAATTCAAAAGTTGGTTAGCGACATTGATACAACAACATCTCGACATGCATATTTTTATGGCGTTGATTAAAAATGAACGAAAAGTGGGATTTTTCATCAGAACTATGACACACATACATTGAATATACAATGTAGAGCCTGAAAGAAAAATGAAAAAAGGTTGATGCAAACTTAAAACTTGTGTCAACCAATTTGTGTACTTTGAAAGAAAAATAGGGTTTATGGTTTACATGATGAATTGATGATGGAAAAAATTGCGTGTGTGAGTCGAATTTGCGTTCCGAAACCCTCCCATATTGTTAAGGCATGCGAATAGTCTATCCATGTCAAATTTTAGTGCATACATAAACAATTTGAAAAAATTTCAAAGTTGGCCCCATTCACAGGTCACTATTGCCCATGTCTAGTCCTAGTACAATGTCTTTTCATTATTCATTTTAAAATTCGTTCAAGACATGCGTTCCCACATCTAGTACTACAAAGACATGTAATAACGTCGATAAACAAGTACTATTCGATATAAATTTCACAAGATTCATCAATTATTTCTTTTCTTTGTTTTTTTTGTCTGATCTAAGTACTTCTTTGCTCCATAAATTAAAGACTATTAGTACAAAATCATTATTTAAATATGAAATTCCCTCTAGCACCTTATTCTTGCCACCAAATGCATGGGGATAATTGGCATGATGCTGGTTTTATACAACATAGGCGATGAAAATAAAGAGCACGACCATGACGATGGGTATATTGTTAGGAGTCCCATGCACCGCGACATTAATCTGAGAAATTTCGAACGAAACAAGTCTTTGATCGGATATATAGAGTGGGTTTGTGAGTCATATTTGAGTTTGGAAACCCTCCCATATCATCAATTCATGCATATTTAAATCTGACAGTACCATGACACCATAATGATATTTAAATTTGACACTACCATGACACCATAATGATTCCATTGACGCATGCAATACCTAGTGATATTAATGCAACACCATCTCGACATGCATTTTTTTATGGTGTTTATTAAACAATGAACAAAAAATAGGATTTTTCATCACAACTATGACACACATACATTATATATATGATGTATAACCTGAAAGAAAAATGAAGAAAGGCTGATGCAAACTTAAAACTTGTGTCAAGATATTTGTGTACTTTGAAAGAAAAATATGGTTTATGGTTTACATGATGAATTGATGATGGAAAAAAGTGGGTCTGTGAGTCAAATTTGAGTCTAGAAACCCTCCCATATCGTTAAGGCATGCGGATAGTCTATCCATGTCAAATTTCAGTGCATACAAAAATAGTTTGAAAAAATTTCAATGTTGGCCCCATTCACAGGTCACTGTTGCCCATGTCTAGTCCTAGTACAATGTCTTTTCATTGTTCCTTCTAAAATTCGTTCAACAATACACACGTTCCCACATATAGTACTACAATGGAATATTTTTATGGTGTTGATTAAATAATGAATGAAAAAGAGGGTTTTTTCATCACAACTATGACACACATACATTGTATATACAATGTAGAACCTGAAATGAAAATGAAGAAAGGTTGATGCAAATTACTTAAAACTTGTTTCAACCAATTTGTGTAGTTTGAAAGAAAAATAGGGTTTATGGATGTTTACACGATGAATTGATGATGGAAACAAGTGGGTGTGTGAGTCAAAATTGAGACCAGAAACCCTCCCATATTGTTAAGGCATGCAAATAGTCTATCCATGTCAAATTTCAGTGCATACATAAACAATTTGAAAAAAATTCAATGTTGGCCCCATTCACAGGTCACTATTTCCCATGTCTAGTCCTAGTAGAATGTCTGTTCATTGTTCCTTTAAAATTCGTTCGATAATACACACGTTCCCGCATCTACCACTGCAAGGACATATTTTTATGGTGTTGATTAAACAATGAACGAAAAGAGGGATTTTCATCACAACTATGACACACATACATTGTATATACAATGTAGAACCTGAAAGAAAAATGAAGAAATGATGATGCAAATTACTTAAAACTTGTTTCAACCAATTTGTGTACTTTGAAAGAAAAACAGGGTTTATGGCCGTTTACATGATGAATTGATGATGGAAACAAGTGGTTGTGTGAGTCAAATTTAAGTCCAGAAACCCTCCCATATCATTAAGGCACGTGAATAGTCTATCCATGTCAAATTTCAGTGCATATAGAAACAATTTGAAAAATTTCAATGTTGGCCCCATTCATAGGTCTTTGTTGCCCATGTCTAGTCCTAGTACAATGCATGTTCGTTGTTCCTTTTAAAATTCGTTCGAAAATACACACGTTCCCACATCTGGTACTACAAGGGCATATTTGTATGGTGTTGATTAAACAATGAATGAAAAAGAGGGATTTTTCATCACAACTATGACACACATACATTGTATATGCAATGTAGAACCTGAAAGAAAAAATAAGAAAGGCTCATGCAAATTACTTAAAACTTGTGTCTACCAATTTGTGTACTTTGAAAGAAAAATAGGGTTTATGATTTACATGATGAATTGATGATGGAAACAAGTGGGTGTTGGAGTCAAATTTGAGTCCAGAAACCCTCCCATATCGTTAAGGCATGCAAATAGTCTATCCATGTCAAATTTTAGTGCATACATAAACAATTTGAAAAAAATTCAACGCTGGCCCCATTCACAAGTCACTGTTTCCCATGTCTAGTCCTAGTACAATATTTGTTTTTTGTTCCTTTTAAAATTCGTTCGACAGTACACACATTCCCGCATCTAGTACTGCAAGGACATATTTTTATGGTGTTGATTAAAAACTGAATGAAAAGAGGGATTTTTCATCACAACTATGACACACATACATTGTATATACAATGTAGAACCTGAAAGAAAAATGAATAAAGGTTGATGCAAAATACTTAAAACTTGTTTCAACCAATTTATATACTTTGAAAGAAAAATAGGGTTTATGGACATTTACATGATGAATTGTTGATGGAAATAAGTGGGTGTGT
>SNQJ01S0180726.1:0-19289 GCA_010110895.2 Picea sitchensis | reverse complement strand
AACCCTAGCCAAGAGATATTCCAAGCCAAAACGTAACTGCTAGCTGCAGCAGCTGCACCGGCAGCTCTCCTCAAACCTGCGCACAAGTGTTGCTCTGCAATTCTGAGACTGCTTGCCAGAATGAGAACCGGCCTCCTGTATTTATACTAATTCTGGCTAACTCCCTGGGCCGACTTCTCATTCTGGGTATCTGTATGTTCAATATATATTATTATTTATGGCCGACTTCTTATCTTGGAGGCTAATAACCTAATATAGATTATCTTCTTGAGCCGACAAGTCTTCTAGGGTTACTAGCCAACTCATTAGGATTTCTTCTTGCTTCTCGGAGTATTCTATCCTCATCAGGTTTACACGTGGAGGTAAATACCTCCCGCAGCTACCATAATATCAACATACTCCTGAGGGCCTACAGAGGCAGATTGATGCCCTAGCCAGTTTTTGTGACCTCCGACAGTTGACGGTCAACTATCAGTAAAACTAAGGTCATGATCTTCAATGCTTCAAAACACGTTCTCACAAGACTTACACTTCTACTTTAGAGGGGAAGAGATTGAGATCAGCACAGCTTACACCTACTTGGGGGTCCAGTTCACGAGACCTCGTTTTGGTATGCGGCAAGCCCTCCAACCCCGGCTCAACAAAGGATGTGGGTACCTAGCCCTCATCGAGAAACAGTGTTTCCAAGGTCAGTTTCAAGACATCGCGTCCAAACTCTACCTCATGGAGGCGATTATCGGACCTATAGTACTCTATGGCTCGAAGATCTAGGTACCAAGTTTGATACAGACAGATTGGGCTCGGTTGGAGAGAGTCCAGACCTTGCTTCTTCGACGCATCATCAGATGCAAACGTACAGTCCCACAGTCCATTATACAGGCAGAGTTCGATGTCCAACCATTCTGCCTCGAGGTTATCTTTCGCTTGATCTCCTTCATCCACAGAGTCGGATCTTTCAAGAACTCTGATTCCATGAGGGAACGGTACCCCTACCTTGCACTTTGCTCCTCAGAGGTCCTCGCCTCAGATCACTCCACAGGCCGCACACGAGTATGGTTTTCATAGGCGTCCCGAAGTCCCGACTTCTCCAATCGATGACCATCTCCACAAAGTGCCTTGCCCCCTTCATGTATTCCTTAGATGCGTCGGCCCATCTCTTACTGATTAGACAGATTGTGAACCGAGACATCAGAGAGGACATATACAGATTATATATTCAGGTCACTTGGACCTCACCCCCGACGAGCTTGGGCCCGAAGATGTCATTCTACTTAGAGCACTTCATGGAGTTGCAGGATGGTATCATTATCCACCCCCCATACACGTACAAACATTGGATGCATTCACTCAAAATACCTTTGGGACAACTCCGGGTTGGTTCTCATCGACTCCGAATAGAGACTGATCACCATATCCCACGTTCTGATAGGATTTGCTAGATGTGTAACCTACAGGAGCCAGAGACATAGAGACACCTCATTTTTCGATGCCGCGTTTACTATGAGATCTAAGGATGTTACTACTGCCTTTATAGGGACTCAGGAGACTCCCTCTCTACTTTCTTCTGATATCAAGATCAGAGGTGCCTAGCTCTTTTCATCTGGGAGATTCTCAGTCACAGATCCTAGTTTTTGCACATCGCCCCCCACCCGTGAGAGACCAAGAGGTTCACTTCATACTCCCATGCCCTCCCACTAGATCGAAGCAACAAACGACAGTTTGAGTTTCATAGTACTACAGACCATAGAGTGGTGAGAGCTTGGGCCTGTTATCCACCGAGTTGCACTAGTTGGATTTGAAGATGAGCCGCCAGAGACTGAGCAGATAGATGCTCAGAAGTCAGAGTTCACAGATTCAACAGGACTTTTTGACCACCTTTTTTCCCATTTCCATCCCTCTGGGGCATTGTAATAAATGACTTGAGCATGAAAGTTGTAAAAGACTATTAGCCACCTAAGACCTAGGCACGAGCATGTACTCTAGAGTGTTTTTTTTCACTTGTTAATTATTTTTTGCATGCCTTAGTGGGCGATTAAAAATTTCTAAGTTTTTTCACTCAAGACTGACTCCAAAGTTGGAGTATGTGCTGGTGGTTAAGCCTTGGCATGGTATAACCAATGTCTAGTGTCTAAATGTATATGAATTCATGCTAGGTCATGTCTATTGAGTCATATGGAAATTGCGCTAGGTCCCCATAGGTTTTTTTAATGTTTCAGACAGATAATAAATATCCCGCAAAACGAGAATTTTTTAATGTAAAATCAATAAATTGTAAAAATATGGCATCAGTCATTGTCAGATGCCATGTTTGGGCTCGTTTTCTAAGCCAGAGCACCCATTAGACCCCTACTCCCCTTCTGTCTAGACAAAAAAGTGATTTTAATCACTCAAAAATGTATTTATCTTGAAAAAAGACAAAAAAGGGGTTTTAAATGAGTTACCTAAAAAATAGGGAAGTCAAAAAACATGTCGGAAACATGTTTTTGACGTGTCTTGAGTCTAGAGTCTAGTTGGAGGTCACAACTCCCAGAGAGGGCACATACCTAACTTACATGGCACGAGGTGAAGATCCCAATGTGTAACTCGACCCCACTCTTGCTAGATGGCACATTTAGAAGAGATGGCGCTAATCCCAATGTGGGAACTCGCCCTCACACTCCACTTCCACTCCACCTCACTACCACTCACTCCCACTCCCACTTCACTCCACCTCCACCTCCTTCACTCCCACTCCACTTCGCTTCTCTTCACTTCATCTCTTCTTTACTCCTTGCGCATCTCCTCTTCCACATGCGCCACTCCCCCTCACACTTGTGCATTCTCTCTTGGGATTGTCACCCAAACTAAGATAAATAGAGGTCGACCCCTCTCCATTTAGTTAGTTGGAGTTTGGGCAACCTTGTTGTATATGATTGTAATATCTTTCTTTTGCTAATGGAATAAAGACTTTGGAGGTCAAGATCTATGGTGGTGTGGCTCTTGTATTGGTGAATGTGGTTCATATGAGGTGATCTCTTTTCATGCATTGCTTTATATCTTGTTAGTATTGGCCAATCTATAGGAATATTGTTATTCAAATTGGATAGAGTTGTTAATATCTTGTATTTCAATTCTATTGAGTATTTACATTTAAGATTTTATATGCATGTGACGTATATGCTAAAACTAATGTTCCATTTTGAGTCTTTTGTGTAGGTAGCACCTTTATCTAACAAGTTCATTGCAAGGGGTTTTGTGAATTAGACAGGATCATCTCATCTAGAAGAAGTGAAGGAGTTTGCTTGCATCCTTCATTCTTCAAGGAGTTGGACAGCTTTCTCATCTTTGCCTTTGCCATCAAAGTGACTCCATTGTTCAAGGGTTCCAAGCACTTCAAGTCCTCTCTTTCTCCTCTCTAAAATTCTCTAAAAACGTTTTCCGGTTACTTGGTTACTTGCATGCAAAGAAGAAATCTGTTATTAAAGTTTATTATTTACTTTGCATGATTACTTTTCTAGATCTACTAATTGCTTAGAGTTTTATATCTCAAAAACAGTAGATTTGGCAAGGTTTTTTCTAAGCATTTTAGCTAGTTTCAATTCCTATTTTCAAAAGCTAAAAGTGTAATCATTTATTTCTGCTCTTCATTTCAGTATTTGGCAAATCAAAAGTGTTTTTCTTTGCTGTCCTAAAGTGGTTTTTAAAGCCTGAAAAAATTCCAAAATATTAGTTTGCTAGTTTAGTAGTTAGCTTGCTTTCTTTTTTGCAATTTTTTCTATAAGTTTTGATATACCCCCTAAGCTGTCCCAAAGTGATTTTGTGCATCTTTTGGGGTAATTTGCTTGCTGTTTTTTGCAGAACATTGGACAGCCAAGGGGAAATGTTGTCGATTTTTGGCGGAATCGAAGCTTTTGGAGCATCTGGGAGCTCCCTACTTCTTCAAGGAATTTTTATTTTTTTTTACAGTTTATAAGGATCCCAAAAGATAGAAAAAAGAAAACTCAGTTCTCAGTTGTAATAGGCTTTATAAAACCGGGCCCTTGGAGCCCAGTTTTTTCATCCCCTTTAGGGGGATTGGTGTGTTGTGTGCTGGTCTTTTTCTTTATTTCCTTGCAAGTGGTTTTAATCGTCTTAATTTTACAAACACACACAAGCATAAGGAAATCAATCTTACAAAGCACTCAATATTACATGCACATAAGCACAAAAATAATTTCAAGTTTTTTTATGCATGTTAGCTTAGATTTCAATTTTTGCTCTCAATAATAAAAACTTGCAAAGCTTTCAATTCCAGTTTCATTTCAAGTTTATTTTCTTTCAAGTTTAAAATAAACCTTCCCCGCAATTACCGGTGTATGCTCTGAACCCTTGCGAGCCTAGCTCGATCCTGGGATTCATCAGAACCGGAATTGTTTGTGCGGAGTAGTATAATTAGGGAAATCTCAATAGTTGCTACCTTAATGCGCGGGAAAAAACCTAAGGGGAGTTTGTGAAGTCAGGGAACTTTGAGATCGAGGTTCTCCCCGTGTTGGACATCCGGCACCCTTAGTGAACTTATTGGTGAGGCCTTGGGGCTTCGGTAGGTTCTCCGCAAGTTTCCAAACAAAGAGGTAACCTCTAAAGAGGCCACACATCTCTCATTAATCTACTTTCAATTTACCCTAATAAAACACACGATCAACAACTGCCCACGACACTTAAGGCACTGGTTCTATTGTTATATCTTTATGTGTATGAGCAGTATTTTCATTCATGTATGATTGTCTAACAAATTTATCAATATTGCAGAAATTGTATCCTACTTGGTTTATGCATGTATCTTTATGAATGGACAAATGCTTTATATGAATATCTTATCTGATGAATGATCAAAGTTGAATGCTTATGTTTTATTTGCAATAAACTCCTAGAATAGTTCCTTTGCTTAACATAGTTTAAAGAGCCTTAGTATTTTTTGTTAGGGACTACCCCCCTTGGCTTCGCTAGGAGTTGGCCTAGACGGAGGAGTCAAGGATCAGGTGACAGCACCTTGACTCGAGACTTGCCCCCAAGGACACACTAAGTGGATTGAATATTTCTTCCACGATAGACCAAGTGTGTATAAGGCGGCAACAGAGCCCATTCTCCCTCCCTTGGAAATCGATCGATATGTTTGAGATCGGTTCGGAGGTGCAGGATCATACACCCGACCACGCAGCCTCATCATGGCAGAGAGTTCAGCTCTAGGGCACCTTTCACCAATCAGACCACCCCCCATCCCCAGCAAAGCGGTCAAAAGATCCATTTAGAGCTTCTTCCTTTTGACCTCAGATGGTAGGAGAACTGAGCTTACTCACTCCTACATCCCCCCAGGATCATACAGCTAGATCCCCCTATGGTACTCGAGGACTCCGACAGTAAGCCAACGCGACCCTCGTCGCCCCCCTCACCATCGGTCCTCATATCCAGGAGACATTGACCTCACTGGCTTCACCTTCAGATTTTTCTCTCTCGGATAGTATTGAGTTGTCCAACTCCCACCATGGACACTCCCACCTTGTATCAAAGCATTTATGATACTACTATATACACTTTTTCCTTGGTTGTTATTAGACCAAGGGTTTCTTTCTTTATGATATTCTCAGCATTATCTAGGAGAGGCTTTTGCACTCCCACATTGTACCCACACTTGTTGTATTCTTCAATCCCATTGACCTACTTTTATGGTCATCCATTGGATATTAATAAAATTATCTTATCTTAGCTTATCTTATCTTAACTTATACATCTTATATATCAGTTTTTTTTCATATTTATGTGGCAATGTGTTTAATTGATGTTGTTGTTGCTTTAGATGTTTAAAAAATCGAAGAAAAAAAAATTAATTTTGTCGATATTTTCCGGTATTTTCCCCAATGTTGCCGATAAGTTGTTTTTAGACCCTCAAAGATATATTTGCCAACACAATGTTTGCAGCATTGGTTCAAATGGCTAGTGATGCCTTTTGGGCTCACTAATGTGCCAAGCACTTTCATAAGATTGCTGAATGAGGATCTAAAGCCTTTCATAGACTTGTTCATGGTTGTGCATTTAGATGACATACTCATCTACAACAAAACATGAGAGGAACATGTCAACCATTTGAAGAAAGTGTTGGAAATGTTGAAACTTGAAAGTAAGCAAGTTGCAGTTGAACATGAAGAAGTGTGGCTTTGCCAAATAGACACTTTTGTATCTAGGATTCATGGTTGGTGGTGATTAGCTGAAGATAAACACAGCCAAGGTCCTTATCATCAAGCCATGGCCAAGACCACTAAACATCAAGGAGATAAGGTGTTTTGTTGGAGTATTTCAATACCTTTGGAAGTCCACACCTCATTTTTTAGGCATTGTTGCAACTTTGCATTTGTTAACAAAGGCAGACATCAAATTTCTTTAAACTAAGCCACAGAAGCAACCATTTAATGTGTTGAAGCAAACATTTGTAAAGTGTTAGTGCTTGGGCTTTGAAATCTGTAGAAACCCTTTGAAATCAAAGCAAATTCATCTTGCTATGCCATGGGGTCATCCTCGTGCGAAAAGGAAGACTGATGGCATACAATTCGGAAAACTTTAGTGGAGCTACAATGAGCTATCTGACCTAAGATAAGTAGCTAATGGCTTTGCATTAGGTAGTAAATATTGGCAGTCCTATATCCTAGGGAAGGAAACACTTATCCACATGGATCACAAGCCATTATAGTTCCTGCAGACTCGGTTGAAGCTACAACAGGAAAGGCATATTAAGTGGATGTCATATTTGCAACAATTCAATCTCGTCACCAAGTACAAGAAGGGGGTCACCAACAAGATTACAAATTGTTTGTCAAGGCTGCCTAGATCAACCAATGCTCTGATCGTGATCATGCAATTGCAGCCTTTTCCTCAGGAGGATCTGCAAATTCAATATGAAGGGGACAAGAATTCTCATCCCATTGTGATGGAGTTGCAGCAAGGAAAGAGGAAGCATGATTACCATCTACGGGATGTGTTAATGTACACGAATGACCAGATGTGTATTTTAGACTGTGAATGTAGAAACATGTTGTTGAGAGAGGGTCGCACTTCTAAATTAGCAGAGCATTTCAGAGCGGTGAAGACACTATTGAATATGTAGAGGGCCGAGGCATGTCTATTGGCCATGTATGCATTACGATGCTGCCCAGTACATTCAAGCTTGTGTGTGGTGTTGTGGTTCCAATCTAACTAATAGAAAGCTCAGCTTGAATACACCATTGCCTATCCCAAGTCAGCCTTGGCATCTCCATGGATTTGGGGTATTGCCAAAGACTAGGCATGGGCAGAACTATATGCGGGTAGTAGTCAATCGACTCAATAAGATGGCACAACCGATTCTATGCAAGAAGACCATCATTGGAAAAGAGAGAACAAGATCTTTTTTCAGCACACCTGGCTACACTTTGGATTGTTGAATTCCATCATCTCGGATAGAGACAGCAAGTTCCTAAGATACTTCTAGAAGGCATTATGGGGCATGATGACCACAAAGTTGAGGAGAAGTATGGCATTTCACCTCAGACCAACTGGCAGATGAAAGTAGTGCATTAGACACTTGTTCATTTCCTCAATAGATTACAACCAGAAGCATGCCAAGACCTAGGATGAGATCCTCTTGTATATTCAGCGTTCTTACAACTGGGTAGTCCACAATTCCAGCAACAAATGGCTCTCTCCTCTGTTGTTGCTTTTCTACTTCTTAAGGTTGTTTGAGCACACTGAATATGCACTCTCTCTTTTCCTTTTACTTTATTGTTCTCAAAGATGCTTCAACACACCCTATGCTCACTTCATTTTATATGTGTACTTTTTACAGCTTCTTTGGACAAGTTTGGCCACTCGTGAAGAGTGATAATTAAATTATTTTAAATTAAAATATGCAATATTTTAATAGCAGCAAATAGGAAGTTGGGATTATAGAATTTGCTTCTCATTTCTTCAAGGACCCTAGAAATGTATTTCCATGGATTTATTAGGAGGTTTGCCAAAGACTAGACAAGGAAATGACTATATGCAAGTCATTGTTGATAGATTCAATAAGATAGCAATTTTTTGTGACACCTTGTTGTAGTCACAATATGCCATAAGCACTCATTGGTGAAGGCACAAGCCCATATAGTCCAAAGTGCAACAATAATATATAATAAATGTAAAAGATAAAACATATGGCAATATGCAGTCAAGAAGACTGCCATAATGGACATGACTCTACAATTACATAATAATTATTGATATAAAATAGGTATATTGCATACCCATCTAGAAAGGCTTCATCCTCAAAGCACAAGAGAAAACAAAATGAAAACATCATCAAAGCTTGGAGCAATATTGATGCAATGAGGAAGCACCAATCTATCCTAGATCAACTTCTATCGAAATATCTTTTGATAAGATTCTTGAATAAGACTTCTCTTATTATGACTCCAAGTGTGTCTTTGAAAGAGAGCCATATTGGAATTTTGGTTATTTGGAACATAAATTCAATGTCGTCTTTGTTTAGAGAAATGCCAATATTGATAAGATGACTGATTAGAGCAGTGACTCTCTTGATTGGGATGACAAGAAGGTTTTATTGTATAATTATTTTTTGTGAGCTCAACTTTAGGACACACTTGATTTACCTGAAGTTGTGTATTCGTGTATTTATTAGATACTTGATTTACCTGAAGTTGTGTATTCATGTATTTATTAGATACTTCAGTTGATTTGTCAATTAATAAAATTTTATCGATAGCGACAATTTGATCTTTAAATTCAATTGAGTTTGAATATTATGTTTAATTGACAAATTGCTTTTCAAATTTTGAAATTAGCATTTCCTGTTGTTTTTAATCATTTGACTCTGTAACAAGGTTTTGACTTTGGCTTTTTAAACTAAAAAATATTTATCTTTTTCCTAACAATACATTTTCAAAATTTTGCAACCTTTCCTTGCAGTTTAGACTACCCTATGGACATCAATGGATGCAAAGTTGAAGAGAAGTACAACCTTCCATGATGTTAGACTATGTTCCATAACATAATGGCACAAAAGGTGCAGGTGCAACAGTCTCAAATCCCTATGGCAATACCTATTGATCAGCCTACTTTCAAGCTAGATGTGATGATCAGTATTCCTTGTTTCCTTGACAAGGTGAATGAGGAGAAGTTGATGCATGGATTCGAAGTCTTGAAGCCTTTATCAAAACATAACAGAATCTGACCAATCAACAGAAGATCACAATCGCAAAAGTTCATATAGGCAATCAAGCTCTCACATGGGAGAAGCTGTTTGCTATCTTCCAGTTACAGGTTAGCCTGCCATCCAACACTGGCATCATTACAAAGCAATAATCCGAAAAAAGATTTTATCCCTTGGGGTGTTAGAGAAGCAAACAACAGACTCCAATATTAATGTCAATATTAAATACCAATATGTGTTCTTGAACTGAAAACAAGACTGAGCTAGTAATCATGCTAGTAAATGGAAATAAAAATAAACCTGAGGTTCTTCCAAAGTATGCTTCAGAATGTGGTGTGAGAAATTGGCTCCACAATCATAATTTGGCCATTGAAAATTTGGAGAAAAAAAACTACTGGCAGGAGTTCCAGAACCCTCTCTAATAATACGGCCCGATTCTTGTGTAGATGGCATAGATGGAAATGCAGCAGAAGTTCCACTGGTACATAGATGATTTCCGTCAGCTGCTTTTTGTAACAGCAATCCAAATGGAACAGGCCAGATTGATGCAGTAGCAGGAGGTACTGGAATTGAAACCATTTCACCTGTCATTATTTCCATCCAATGTTAAGCAGCCTCAAACATTTAATTTATTTCTTCTGAACTCGTAAAACAGAAGCCAAAGGCTCAGCTTACATCTGCTTTAAATAGACTTCAAGTTAAACACTCCATAACAAATATAAAATCCAGTTCAGTGCATATTAAACTGAACTTAAATTTTTGAATGAGGTGACTTCTAACCAATGCAGTTAACACATTACTACAAAGAATTATTGTTAACATCAAGAACAGAGAATCATACTCAGATATCATCCTTACAATCACCTCCATAAATCAATAGCGATTGAGTTTCTCATGTCTTTCATGTCTCATGTCTCATGTATTAGAGGAACATGCAAGGACATCTGAGTTGGGACTAAACCTTTATGAGTTGATAGCAACAAAAAGGGAAATGGTTAATGACAAAGCCCCTTGATTGGATGGGTTCCTGTCGAGTTCTACAAGGCAACATGGGACTCTATCATGCCAAACCTTTTGTACGTATAAAGAAGCTACGAAAAAACAATCTCTAGGAGTTGGCATTAATTATGGTCTCATCAAGTTTATTCCCAAACCCAAAGATCCTAAGCTCATAACAAATTGGAGGCTAATTAGTTTAAAGAATGCTTCCTACAAAATCCTGGCCAAGACCCCGATACTATGTATCAAACACATCTTACCCAAAATGTGTAGCTTGAGCAAACAAGCTTCACTCGGGGATGTTTTATTTTGGACAACGTCATTGTTGTATTGGGGGCAAGGAATGGGCTCAATACATGGGCCCAAATGTTTTTTTCTTAAAAATAGATTTTGAAAAAGCTTATGATCATGTGGAATGGCCTTTCATTCTATCCATGTTGAAAGCCTTGGGCTTTGGCTCCTCCTTTGCTAGTGTTGTCGAAACTCTATTTGTTAAGGCCTCTAAATGTCCCTCCATTAACAGATTTCAGTCAGAAAAGATTGGCCTCTTTAGATCCATACAGCAAGGTTGTCCTCTAGACCTTGCCTTATAAGTTAATGTTGTTGAAGCCTTGGGTTACTACTATATAATAAGGTAAGCCAAGGTCTTAATCCACTGCCTGTGCATCATGTTTGGAAATTAGTCAATGGCCATTTTGTTGATGATTCATTACTTACCTTTCTGGAAAATCAAGCCTCATGGGACAACACTATGAAGTGTCTTCAAAAATTTTGTTCTGCAACTGACTCCAATATTCAATGGACTAAAACACATTGTCATAAACACAGCTTAGAGCTAGCACCAAACTTTTGGGTGGCTTGAAGGCTAGGGGTGATCCTGGATTCAGCCTGGCCAGATCTTCAAGTTTCTTGGGATACCCTTTGCACTCAAAGCTTCATCTAAAGAGCTTGAGGAGGTGGTGGTCCAAAGTGTTGAAAAGAAGATCAAAAAAATGTGTCCCGAAACCTTTCGCCTTGGTAGCCAAATTCATATTTGTACAGCCACAAATGTATATTATTTTTCATGTTGGTTCCCTTCCATGAATGCATATTAGAAAATGGAAAAGGCCTTGAGAAGATTTCGAAACCTTTCGCCTTGGTAGCCAAATTCATATTTGTACAGCCACAAATGTATATTATTTTTCATGTTGGTTCCCTTCCATGAATGCATATTAGAAAATGGAAAAGGCCTTGAGAAGATTTCAGGCCAATAGCTTTGGCGGTTAAGGTTTTCATAAGGTCAACAGCGAGTTGTGTTGCACACTGAGAGATTGGGGTGGTATGGGGTCTTAAAACCCAAAGCAAGAGGGCCAAGTTGTTAATTTTCACTATGCGCTAGGCTCAAGCATGAGGTTTATTTCCCATTTAGCATGTGCTTGAACCATAAACAAATGCAGCCACCGCCAATAAGTGCTGCAATAACCAAGATCACAAAGAAGAATTACCATGCACAAGAACACAAGAAATATATCTTAAAACCCCTTCTACTCAAGGAAGAAACTCCAGCAGTCCTTGCCATATTCTCAAGAGAAGATCCTCCAACCATAAACCCTAATGCACACAAGAGGGTGCTTCTACAACCTTGGAACTAGCGCCCAAGAGAGCCACCAGCCCTTTAAATAGAAATGAAATTTCCAATGACAAGTGACGTGTGTGTTTCCTCAATCGGGAAATCACCTCTATTTATATTTGCACCGTGACAACAAAGAATAAAAATTTATTTGACGCATACCAGTATTGACCTTTACAACTCAGAAATATAATTAATTATCACAATAAACCTTAATTATCTTTCACATATATAAATGAATTTGTACCCTTTACATCATATTTAGGCCGCAAACTACTCTTTAGACAATATAGCAAAGGATCCACATGTCCACTAGTGCTCACCACTAGGGACATCGCCTGGCATTATTGTAGTTGCCGGAGGTATTTACCCCCACGCGGTGAACCTCGACGAGAATAGAAGACTCCCAGAAGCAAGAGAAACCCTAATGAGTTGGCTATTAACCCTAGAAGCCTTCGTCCGCTCAAGAAAATAATTTATATTAGGCTATTAGCCTCCAAGAGAAGAAGTCAGCCAAAAGAATTAATTTATATTGAACAGACATGTACCCAAAAAGAGATGTTGGCCCCAGCAAATTTGGCATAACCACTATAAATACATGGTGCCGCCTGATTAGTCGACCCCGCATTCGCAGCCTAGGTTTGCGCGCACTACGCTGCAAATTTTGTGCGCAGTTTGAGGAAGAGTCAGTGCACCGAGCAAAGAAGAAGATCTCGCCATTTGAATATCTCTCGCTAGGCTTCAACATCCGGACGCCTTTTGTGGATGCCATCCTTGGGGATTGATAAAGCACTCTTTGTTTGGCTGGCTCCAGCCTGTGGTTTCACTTCTAGGAATTCAAATAAGGTTAAGGTGCTCTTGAGGAGGTTTCTACTTCATGGTTGGGTGTGACGCTGTATCATCAATGGTAAAATGAGCACACCATCTCTATATTCTAATAGGTTATGGGTCCACTCTCTCGTATTAGCCTAAACGCTGGGAAGGAAACAAACACAGATATTGAGCTCATCGAGATATCGCCACCAGGGTTAGCCAGCAGAGCAGCTTCAAAGCACCGCAGTTTGTGGGTTACCGCCAGCGCTTGCGTAAACCAAACCCTGTCAGCACCTTATGATGATTGACCCTGGCCTTCCGATAGATCAAGGCCCCAGCCCACGACTTCCCACTCGGCCAAGACGCAGTTTGATTTGGTCAAATCTAGGTTTGACCAAGCCAAAGCAACAATGACTTACTCTATGAACTCAAAGAACAAGTTAGATGGAGCCTCTAACTTCAGAGCATGGAAGACAAGGATTGACCCCATCCTTGCTAAGAATAAAGTGCGTCGGATATCGGAAAGGAAAGATCGTGAATGAGTTTAAAGAAGGAGAAGAGAAGGAACCGCGTAACGCTGCGCCTATGGAGAAGTTCAAAGACGCTGTATTGATCAATGCCATGAGTATCATAGGATTCCATAAAAGACTACTTGATACCCTTAAGACTCACCTTGACTGGACGGAAGGAAGATGTACAATGTCTCAACAAATTCTTTCTCGCTAGAAACAATGGACAAGTTATGAGTCAGAAGAATGAGCTGCGGGACATGAAGATGAATGATGACGACAAGATAACACCATACTTTGTAAGGATCTCCAACTAAGAGATCAACTACAAGCTGGTGAAGAGATCACTTTGAAAGGAATTGGTAAACATAGTACCAAATGGTCTTCCCAAGACATGGAGCTACCACAAAGCATTAATACAAGGAAGGAGTACCCGATATTTAAAGAACTTTGGACTTGGTTGTGTCAAGAAGAATCAAGGATCAATGCAAAAGAGAAACCCTTCAAAAGAAATACGATGATCAAGCCTTCATAGCATCCCAAGAACCACAGGGACAAAAGAAAGTTCGATTCAAGAAGGAAGCCAAAACAAAGAAAGACATTTCAGAAATACAAGGCTTCAATCACAGCACTAGTCACGCTATGAATCAGCGTCCCAGGTGCTAAAGAAAAGGAAGGAGAAACACAAAGCATCGATTGTCAAAGAAAAAGAACCCGAAAGAAGACTAAGGATGGAAGAGATTTCTTCTAATAAAAGGTAACAATATCTCTTCTTATTTTTCTTGTACATTTTTGTTTCAGATCGCTCTTTTGCAATATATCTTGTATACCCATCTCTTGAAGATAATGTGTTCCATGGAAGAACAACAAGATAAGGATTGCTATACAAGAAAAAGATGAAATATATTATGTGATAGCTATTACAAGACCGAAATAAGAATCAATCATGAAAAGACTTAAAAGAAGAAAAGACGTGTAAGAAGTTAGCAATCAGAAGAAATTGGAAAGATCTATGACATTCTATAGAAGACAACAAGACGAAAACGTGGACTCTGTTAAGACAAGAGAACCAATCATATATTGGCTGTAATATTTGGCCAAGGATGAAGCAAAACGGAAGCATGGACTCACCGCATCTTGAGGGAGCCGATTACATGCACTCTTACATAAAACAAGGATCGAGGAGCTAATCCTATGGTCCATCAAGATGATGAAAATAGGGCGATATGGTCCGGTAGCAAGCCATGAAAGACAATACGTGTTCACCTCAACCGCAGAAGAAGACCTCTTCAAAGAGAAGCCTCAAAGCATTCTCGGTTGTCCATCCGGACTCATGATCCTATGATGAATGGAAGAAGTGGAATCTCTAGAACATGAATCTACAAGAAACTCCATGGGCCCAAGAGACAATGAAAACATTAAGAAGAAAGGGATAATGAAAACATGAAGAAGAACATGAAGATCTCAAAGAAGAAAGAAAGTTTTAACAACTAGTCATCAGGATTGGTGCCACAAACTCGGAATGAACTCACTAAGCAACGTAAGAACCAAGGTCGGATGAAGAATGCTAAAGTGGAAAACTTATGAATGAAAGCATTGCAAGATCCAACCAAAGGTTCTCCTGCATGAGGGAGAAGACTATGATGATTTGATTGGTTCCAAGACACTGCATTCTATTCTATATAAGCCATGGTCATCCTTAAAATCCATAAGTCAATTCTACATCGCATGAATGCAAAGAATGTTCTCCCAAAGAAATCGGAATAAAGAAAGTATAAAGAGCAATCTCAGCATCTCCCTTTGAACCATACCAAAAGTGAGAGTCTCATGTATGTAGAAGACAACATTATGGAGAACCTCCAAAGGTACGCTGAAAGGCAGAAGATTTCTATGACATCAAAGAGACAATCACCTCGTAATATCTGTCCCGCTTACTAGTTTTAAGAAGTACCACACATGGCCATGTTTCAAGCCCAACTATGATATACTCATTTGCCTTCGGGATCTATTAATGAAGCTCTGTTCCAGACTAAAGGACAAGTATTACATTATCCATGATAAAGTCCAGAAAGGAAAAAATGACTCTCCAATACATATATCCAATGGCTAGAGCGCGATGCGATACATTTTAGTAAAACCCCTATTCAACATGAAAGGACTTGTATTACTCAAGCTAGAGTTCGTGGAAATAACTCTCTTAGCCTGAAGGGAAGACTCTCCAAATCCAGAAGAAGGCACGAACATTTATTTTCAGACTTAAATAACTCTCCAAGATTAGGAGGGATCACTGATAATATTATTTATCCTTGTAATTGAAAAATAGTCCAGATTGGATGAGCTTTCCTGCCTGGAAAGTGACGAGATTCGAATTTTGTTACTCCCATTGTAGCTAACATGGAAGGCAAACCGATTGTTGATGTATCATAGATACTTCAAATATATGGGGAATGGTCTAGGACATTATTTCTTCTTGGTAGTCACTCTGAAAAGTGGTCAAGTAGAATGGTTCTCACGGCAGCCACTCTTCAAGCTCCGCCGTGTTGAAGAAGAATCGCTCTGCTTTGGCGCTGATGAATGTATATTCCCGAGGGCGCACCACTATCCAAAGTCACTTTGTTTAGTGTCTGAGAATGGCCCAAGGCAGGGAATGGTCCTGATGCTGGCCCTCGAGGCTACTCATTCTCCGGAAGCCACACTTTGTTAGTGTCGAAGAATGGGGTCTGTAGAACAGTCCTAAAGCCCACAAATCGTGACAAGCAGTAATCCTCGAAAGTACTCATTCTCTCCAAAGCCACTCCCTTTGTTTATGTTCAAGAAATGGCCGTGGTAAATAGTCTGTGATACCATTCCTTAGGGCGCACTCATTCTTCCGTGTTGTTACACTTTGTTAAGTGTCTGAGGAATGGCCTGCAGGTGAATGGTCCAAACATTTCTCGAAGCACCAGCCCCTCTCCAAAGCTACACTTTGTTTAAGGTCAAAGGAATGGCCCTGTGGTGAGAAATGGTCCAGCTCTCGTAAATCGGGGCTAGTCCTTTCTTCCTTGGTTGAGATGAATGGGCGAGCAGCCCATTGTTTGATATTCTATACTGAGGCACATTCTTTTGTATCCCTACCTGACGTGAGTGAAAGATTCGGCCCGCATTATCAGCTTATCATAACATTGCTCTCTTACATGAAGATCATCGGTGGCATTCTTTCTCGTGACCTCACAAACGCGGAGTGAAAGATTACCAAATGATACGCTTTTATTATAACATCAAGCTTCTATGCAGGATGCTCTCGCATGTTTGTTATGAAGACTGTGATGACGATGAGGACTACTCGTGGTGAATATGTTTCAATCGTCGCTAAACGATATTGTTGATCAAGTACTATGGTTACTTGATGTGGTAGTGAACTAGATTGTAGTTATGTACTACTATGAATAGACAATGTGTGTGTTCTATCCTTGTTCTAACCGCCTTGAAGACTATCAATTTATTGGAGATAATCATCATTCGTGATGAATGAAGAACAGATTTTCCGCATTTAAAAACAATTCGTGAGCTTTTACTCCTTTGTATCACTCTCATGGTGAGAGGATTTATCCAAAGATCATATCTAACTACTAGATGAAGTATGGTTTCTCGAGAGATGATGCAATGGATGATGATGATGATGCCTGATCCAGTCATGGAATGAAGTTCTAGGATGACTATATTGATGCTACTGCAATGGTATATTTGCGCTCAAGTCCATTACCCGTAGCTACCCCCAGGGCTAGGAGGGAGCGTTATTGTTGCAGAAGCTACTGAGGTATTAATCATCGTGAACTCCTCGGAGAATAGAAGACTCCTGAAGCAAGAGAAACCCTACCGAGTTGGCTAATAACCCAGAAGCCCTATTCTACCAAGAAGATAATTTTATATTAGGGCTATTAGCCTCCAAGAGAAGAAGTCACGTAGAAATTATAATAATATATACCCAATCGCATACTATCCGTATGGGAGAAGTCACCTGCATGAAAACCCAACAAGTAACCACTATAAATATAGCACCAGCTTTCCTCATTTGTCACATACGGGAATTGCGCTTCAGATGGCACACCCAGCCAGGCCTTGTGCTAGGTTGAGGAAAGATTTCACGCAACCCAAGAATTAAGATCTCACTTGGCTTGAATATCTCTTGGCTAGGGTTTCGGAACATCGGATCAGTTTTTTGTGATGCGCCATCCTTGGACCTGGGATGCGCTTACTCTTTGTTTGGCTATCTAGCTCAGGGTTTGCCTGCAGGAATTCTCACCGTTAAGGTGTTTCTGAGGGAGAGGCTTCTACTTCTATGATATTGGGGATCAAGGTATTGTCACTTGCAAATGAGCACACCATCTTCTATATTCTAACAACGCCCACTGCGTTCTAGCCACAGGGACGCCATACTCAATGTATCTCTATCTCAACTCAGTCCACTTTGAGAATCATCTGGAGTACCATCTCAAACCTAACTCAACTCAGTCCACAAGAGTACAGCAGGAGACCACATCGACTCAACTCTCACATCAGAGGAGAACGATACATCTATCACATGGGCACACCCAACACCGGGCTCTCTCACAGGTCAACTCTCCCATGAGAGAACGATACACCCCATCACATGGGCATACCCAACACTAGCTCTCTCACAGTCGACTCAACTCAGTATGAGAGGAAAACGTATCCTAGAGATGTCTCACATCAAGAATCATCAACACAAGGTTTGTGCACTAAATGGGTGATTCAGGGTTTGGAAGGGAAGGAAGCCTCGAAGGTGCTTTTGAGAGACATGATTTCAACGGGAGCCCCTTTGGGCCAAAAAAACCTTGCAAGGGCTCAATTTTAGTCTCTTGTCACTATCCCTGACATGGTTAAGATCTTGGTCACTGCATTCAACAATTTGTTTTTAAATTCTGAACGTCATCAAATCTCAGGTAGTGGTGAATAATTGGCTAGCTGTTAAGATTCATTATTTATGTTGAAATTATAAAATATAAAAATAAAACCATGTGTGTGGATGTGGGGGGGTATGTGTGTATGAATTTGAAAAATATGGTGATGTCTAAACATGTTTTCAGTCTTGACATAGTCTGACATATTTTTGGGTCAAGTTTGAAGTTAAAAATGTCTGTATTTGATTTTTGCTGAATATATGAAGTTATAAAGAAATTAGCTCAATTCTCTTTGTCGAACATAACAGCGAATTTGAACATATTGTTTTTGCAATTACACTTTTTTCAAATTTCAATGTTCCCAAATTCGAATACAAACATAAATCACATGTCTTAGGTTAAGATCAGAGGTTCCCTTGTAGCCCACCAAAGTATTTGGAAATCTCGGGAAGCTATCAAGACATTCCAGTCTTGGAAAGACCCGTCTTTAAGAGCTAGCATTTCTTTTAATGATCCATTTAGTGGACACCCCCGCTCGTGCAAGGGAAAACTTTGGCTAAGGTTCCTTGATTCTCAGCTCTTAGGTTCTGCAGGAAAGGTATTGTTACAGCCAGGGATTTGTATAACAGCCCACTCAAGGTATTGGATTCCTTGGCCGCAATTTAAGGCCAGATATAAGTTATACAACCCTGACAAGATTATTTTTGACAAGGTCCAAAATTTGATTCTTCACATTGAATCAAGTTGAGCATGTAGGCTCCTCAAGCATGGTGGCAATACTGCAAATGGGACAGAACTAAGACTTTTACCAAGTATAAGCCTGTAGAAGGTTATAAGTGGTTGTGTGCAAGGCCAGCCTTGGATGGTCGGATGAATAAATTGTCTTAATCCCTTCATTCTCCTCTTGTCTTCTTATGTGGGGATCCTTTGATGGTCAAAAGCTTAACAAAACTTGGAAACCAATAATAAACCTTCTTCAGAACAACTCCCACCATGAGGACTTTGCTGCTTATAAAATTTGTATCTCTTTGGCTGTAGAACGTGATAATATAGTTTATTAAATAAGTCGGCTCACATGAGGACTGGCTTATCTTTAAACGTTGTTTTGGTTGGGAAGATATTTATTTATTAGGCATGTGTTGTCTCCTTTATCACGTGAGCATTTCTCTCTTCTGAGGATGATCCTAGCTGTGAGATGGACATGTTGAAAACATTAACATTTCAAACACAGCTATCCATGTCAATCTGAAAGATAATTCAAT
>SNQJ01S0180725.1:6526-25886 GCA_010110895.2 Picea sitchensis | reverse complement strand
AACCACATCGATCCATCTTCATCATGTATCAATGACAACTCATTGATCCATCTTCATCTATGCATTATCATCAAGGACATCACATATTATATTACATCAATCATCAATCAATCAATCCTTTGACATCAATCAATCATTTGAAATCAATCAATCAAACCATTGGCATCAATGACAACATGATCCAACAAAGACTTCAAATTTACCTTTAATTGCAAATCGCTCAAGTAAAACGATCTATATCTAACCCTTTGACAGAGTGACAGAATCAATAAATTCTTGGAAACTAATCACCCCCGGGTTCATATCATGTGGTATCTGAGTAGGCTTGATATCGATTGCAGGTTTTTAAGCTTAGAATGGCAAGGTCAAAAAAACAATTGTGGTTATATGAGCTTCAATAGCTCAACCAAATTCTTCAAGAAAAGAATGTTGGATTGAAGACATTGTTCCATGTTGCAGAGGAAGAGAACCAAAGGTTGCAAAAGCAGTTGCAAGCCATGAAGATGCAGATAGGGGAAGGATCTACAAATGAGACGGTGACAAGACCATTGTGTGACCATGGAAATTTCACCAGTTATGAGTGCGAGCATGACAGTGCAAATGCATGCACACTTTTCCAAGAAAAAGAAGATGACCTACAAACATCCAGAAACCAAGGAGGATTCCTAGAAGCATATTCCACTGATCCTTCTCACCAGGAACAATTGGACACATATCAAGAAGAAGACCAAGAGTCCCAGTTTGAGATGGAGGTAAGTAAACCATGTATAGTTCCTTTCTTGATTAATGTTGATGACTCTTTTTAAATCCTTTAACAACATGCTTCTTGCATCGTCTTAAAGTTGATGAGAAAAATGGGATACGAAGGAGGAGGCCTTGGAGCTAATGGCCAAGGTATTATGGATCCCATCAAGGCAGTGGTTTGGCCTCAATATGCTGGGATAGGCTATGTCCCAAAGGATGTTGGAGAAATGTCCAAAACCATTCAGGAAGGAGACCCAAGGATAGTCATTGAGACTCTAGAGGTCAACAATTCATCAATAGATGAAATTGATTCAATGTAGGCCGAGAGCACAACTTCTCATGATCGAGGATTCGAGACATCTCCAGGGAGAGATGAGCATCACAATGACTGAGTTGAGACCAACTCTTCTTTCCAATCTAAATCCAGAGGAAGCTCACCGAGGTATAATAAATATCGAAACTCTAAAATTCCATTTGATTATAAGCATGTTAATAATATAAAACAAAGCCTGTGGCATCAAAGACCATGTTCTTTTTTTGGATTGAATAACCACGCAATATCCCAGTGTTGGAAGAGAAAATACTTGTGTAGGAAGGTTATGGAAACCAAGCGAAGGACAACGAAGGAATATTTCTTTCCACGCACAGAAAATAGTAGGTTAAAAGTACCTCTGAAGGAGAAAGGCTACTACAATCATTGTAGCAGAGATGGGAATCATGAGGCCACGTGTTGGGCCCTACATCCAAATCTATGCTAAAGAGAAACAAGAATACCAGGAAGACAACTCCGAGGGAGACAACCAGTGAGGAAGTGCTGCAGGGAAATACACCACCATGAGGAAACCAACTACCAGAGAAAGGACAACTTGGTAAAGAGAACATGTTTGACATAATGGATGAACGAATGGGGAAAATCCTTGAGTTATTCGAGAGTGGCCATCTTTGTAAATCACATGTTGTGATTCAGACCCCATAGAAGGGTATTATGTAAAAGTGATAATTGTTAATATCACTCATTTTCTGGCACATGTTGATATTTTTAGGCCTTGTGAGGTAGTTTGGGTATGGGTTTATTAGTGTAATTCCAATGGACATGAAACCTATAATGTAAAGAATTATGGGGAAAAAAAGTCATTTCAGTTGGGAGGCGTGATCTAGATGGATCTAGGGAACATATCGTAAGTTTCAGAGTCCCAAGAGGCTTAGAATTGCCCCAGCAGACAGAGAAAGGGAAAACTTTGAATTCCCAAAACCCAGTGAAAATGGATTGATCCCAAAGAGCACGTCACAATATTTCCAATGACGCAAATGACTTGTCAAACGAAGTTACAGATCGAAAGACATTCACGGTCAAAGTTTGGTCAACCTATCCCAGTCAACATGGGATAAGTCAGCATATGTACTACTGATGCCAACATCCATACAACACATGTTGAAGAAGTAGGAAGGAGACCCTTGGCATGCTGATGTCAACATGGTTATGTGACAACACCAGAGGCTACCATGTGTCACCCAGTTTTGGCATTTTCGGGTAGATTCATGGACCAATCGGATTGTGCCATGTGGTAGTACATATAGTCCATACAGTGATGTGGCAGTACGTACAGTGACATGGCAGGGTGACATGGAAGTCCGTACAGTGAAATGGCAGGATGACATCATAGTTGAGGTGGAAGTCCATACAGATGATGTGGAATCCGTATAGACATGTGGCTTCCTCCAGAAGCACCACATGGTGGTGTACGGCTAGGCCAACCTTGCAATGACATCATGATTGCATGGAAAGTGATTGGAAAACAATGGGCTAATAACTGGGGCTACATGGCCCAATCAGAGAGCACCAAATGGCACCCCCAAAATTCCCAATGAGTGCATGTTTTCGTATTTTAAAAACAAATAGAATATAGCGGACCACGCCATATCTAGTAGAGGTCCTTCTATATCTGGTGGTTCCACTAGAGTTAGAGGCACTGGTAAAGTTAAATGAATATTTGTAACCATAATACAAAAAGGGTAGGCCCGCGGGCTTGACCCTGAGATCTCCCCCTATCTTTATGCCTTAACAAATGCGTGCCAACCAACTCGGCCAACGACCCGGTTGGTTAATCCTCCCCATTTGTTATTTAAAAATGCCTTCTGCCAATGCATAGTGGAGGAGGAGCTCATCTGTCCACCCAGGTCCATACAAGGCATGATTTTCTATGCATATGTTAGTGAATTAATTGCACAGGGTTGTACGCAAATCGAGACAGAGGTCCAGAGGAGGCCTGAAGGTGCCTGTGTCCGATGGAAACGATTTGATATTCATTTTTAGGTAATTCAGTGGCATGAATTCAATGGCAAGGTATATTTTTGAAGCAGAGCTTCAAATCAAAAAGCTAAGTTCTAGAGAATCCAATGTAAGCATGCTTTTCATTATGATGTTTCGTCATTAAATGTTGCAGCATAGAATTCTTGTTACAAGTCTGAAGGAGCATAGAGAGGTTGTAGCAATGAAACCATATTTGCCTATTCCTTTTGTCTCTTATTTTCTTCTCTTCTTCCACATAAAACCAATCAGTTACTTGTGACATAGAAGTTGTGGCACTTGCATGATAAGTGGTCAACGAAGCAGTAATAAATCTCTTAGTTTTGGGATATTTGGATGGGATGCATATATGCTTGGATCTGAGCATCAGATCTACAACATTATATGACTCCATGGTGATGTGGGTCATATTTATTCTTCCTCTTTTTATGTATTGAGTATGTTTAAATGATGTCCATGTCAGCATCATGGATGCCTCATAAGCATGAGAAATTGTGAAGCTTGTATACATTCCTGATCACATTTTGATCTCTTGTTTCCTTCACTGAAAGGGGAATTTGGCCTTACAAATTGTAAAGGAGAGACATCATTACAGCGAGGAGAATAAAGTGGTCAAGATTTGGAGCATGACCCGGAGACCTAGCCCACATCAGGTGAACTCCGTTAGCAAGGGAAGTGTCATACCCATCATGTGTATTATGTTCTTATGTTTCTTTTCCATGAATTTCCACACAGGATATTAAATGCAAGCATGACATATAACACATAAGAAAAATTAAAGAGGTTTTATTCACTTTGGATTCAAGCCTATAAGACTTCAACTTTACCTTTACCTGCAAATCACTCAAGTAAAACGATGTATAGTTGAACCTTTGAAGGAGTGACATAATCAATCAATTGTTGGATACTAATCACCCTGAGCTCAGATCATGTGGTATCAGAGAAGGCTTGATACCGATTGCAGGTGTTGAAGTTGAGGATGGCAAGGCCACCAAAACAATTGTGGTTCGATGAGCTTCAAGAGCTCAACCAAATGATTCAAGCATAGAATGTTGGATTGAATACATTGTTGCATGTTGCAGAGGAAGAGAACCAAAGGTTGCAAAAGCAGTTGCAAGCCATGCATATGAAAACAGGGGAAGGATCTACAAATGAGATGGTGAAAAGGCCATTGTGTGACCATGGAAATTTCACAAGTTATGAGTGCGATCATGATAGTACAAATGCATGCACATTTTTTCAATAAAAAGAAGACCTACAAGAATCCAAAAACCGAGGATTTCTAGAAGCATCTTCCACTGATCCTTCACACAGGAACAACTGAACACATCTCAAGAAGCATACCAAGATTCCTAGTTTGAGATGGAGGTAAATAAACCATGTATAGTTCCTTTCTTGATTAATTTTGATGACTCTTTTGAAATGCTTGAACAACAAGATTCTTGCATGAGCTTAAAGTTGATGAGAAAAATGGGATACGAAGGAGGAGGCCTTGGAACTAATGGGCAAGGTATTGTGGATCCCATTGAGGCATTGGTTTGGCCTCAATATATTGGGATAGGCTATGTCCCAAAGGACGTTGGAGAAAGCTCCAAAACCATTTAGGAAGGAGACCCAAGGACATACACTAAGACTCTAGAGGTCAACAGTTCATCAAGAGATGAAATTGATCAGTGCAGGCCGAGAGCATAGCTTCTCATGATTGAGGATTTGAGACATCTCCAAGGAGATATGAGCATCACAATGACCTAGTTGAGACCAATTCTTCTTGCTAGTATGATTCTAGAGGAATCTCACTGAGGTATAAGAAATATCAAAACTCTAAAATGTCATTTTATTATAAGCATTTTAATAATATAAAAGAGAGCTTGTAGCATCAAAGACCATGCACTTTCCGTGGATTGAATAACCATGCAGTATCCTAGTGTTGGAAGAGAAAATCCTTATGTAGGAAGGTTATGGAAACTAGGAGAAGAACAAGGATGGAAGATTGGTTTCCACAAATGGAAAAGAGAAGGGAAAAGTACATCCGAAGGAGAAAGGATGCTGCAACCATTGTAGCAGAGATGGGCATCATGAGGACACTTGTTGGGCCTTACATCCAGATCTACGCCCAAAGAGAAATAAAAAGACTAGGCAAACACCTCCGAGGGAGACATCCAGTAATGCAGTGCTACAGGGAGATCCTCCACCAGGAGGAAACCAACTACCAGAGAAAGGACACCTCGATAAAGAGGACATGTTTGGCATAATGGATGAATGAATGGGGAAAATCCTTGAGTTAGTTGAGAGTGGCTATCTTTGTAAATCACATGTTGTGATTCAGACCCCATAGAAGGGTATTATGTAAAAGTGATAATTTTTAATATCACTCCTTTTCTGGACTTATAATTTTTATGTTACGCCTTGTGATGTAGTTTGGGTATGGGTTTCTTATTGTAAGTCCAACGAACATAAAAATTATAATTTAAATACTTTTGGGGACCAAAATTCCTTTGAGTTGGGAGATGTGATACAGATGGATCTAGGGAACATCACAAAAGTTTCAGAAGTGTCACAGGAGGCTCAGAATGGCCTCAACAGATAGATAAAGGGAAAAATTAAAAGTTCCCAAAACCTAGTGAAATTGGTATGATCTCTAAGAGCACATCGTAATCTTTCCAACGATGCAAATGTCTCATCAAACAAAGTTATGGATCGAAAGATATTTGCGGTCAAAGTTTGGTCAACCTAGCCCTGTCAGTAGGGGATGAGTCAACATTCGTACTGCTAACATCATCATCAATACAACTAACGTGGAAGGAGAAGGAAGGTGAGACATGGCATGATGACATCATCATGATGTTAACATGGTGATGTGGCAGCACCAGAGGTTGCCATGTGTCACCTCGTTTTGGCATTTTCAGGCAGACCCGTGGACCAATCGGATCATTCCACGTGGCAGTCCATATAGTCCATACAGTGGCATGGCAGTACGTAGAGTGATGTGGTAGGGTGACTTGGTAGTCCATATAGTGACATGGAAAGATGATGTGGTAGCCGAGTTGGAAGTCTGTATAGATGACGTGGCATCCATACAGACATGTGGCTTCCTCCAAAAGCGCCACGTGGCAGTGTATGAATGGGCCAATCATGCAATGACGTCGTGCCTGTGTGGAAGGTGACTGGACAACAATGGGCCAATAACTGGGCACCATGTGGCCCAATCAGAGGGCACCACATGGCACCCCCAAAATTTCGAATGAGGGCATGTTTCAGATTTAAAATAAAATAGAATATAGCGGACCCCACCATATCTGGCGGAGGTCCCGCTATATCTGACGGTTCCAATAGAGTTAGAGCCATCTCCAAATTTAAAGACATGGTTTTAACCATAATACAAAATGGGGAGGCCTGTAGGCTTGACCTCAGGACCTCCCCCTATCTTTATGCCTTAACAAATGCACGCCAACCAACTCGACCAACGACCTGGTTGGTTAATCCACCCGAGTTGTTATTTAAAAATTCCTTTCACCAATGCATGGGGGAGGAGGAGCATTCCAGTCTCCCCAAGTTCGTACAAGGCAAGATTTTCTATGCATATGTCAGTGCATTAATTGCACAGGGTTGCATGTAAATCGAGACAAAGGTCTAGAGGAGGCTTGAAGGTGCTTGTGTCTGATGGAGACAATTTGACAATCGTTTCTAGGTAATTCAGCAACGCAAATCCAGTGGAGAGGTCTTCTTTTGTAGCAAAGCTTCAGATCAACAAGGTAAGTTCTAGAGAAGCCAATGTAAGCATGCTTTTCATTATGTTGTTTTGTCATTAAATGTTGCAGTATATCATGCTTGTTACAGGTCTAAAGGAGCATGGAGAGGCTGCAACAAGGCAGAAAGATCAACCTATTCCTTCCATCTCTTCTTTTCTTATCTTCTTCCACATAAAACCAATTAGTTACATGTGACAGAGATATTTTTTCGCTTGCATGATAAGTGTTCAATGAAGCAGTTCTAAATCTTGTAGTTTCAGGATCTTTGGAAGGGCTGCATATATTCTTGGATCTCAGTAGCAATTCTAAGGCACTCTATGGATCCATGGTGATGGGGGTCATATTTATTCTTCCTCTTTTTATGTATTGAGTATGTGGGAATGATTTCCATGTTAGCATCATGGATGCCTCATGAGCATGAGAACTTGTGAATCTTTTATACATTACTGATCACATTCTGATCTCTTGTTGTTTTCACCGAAAGGGGACTTTGGCCTTTCAACTTGTAAAGGAGAGACATCATTAGAGCGAGGAGAATAAAGCGGACAAGATTTGGAGCATGACCTGGAGACATAGACCACATTAGGTGAACTCTGTTATCAAGGGAAGCGTCATATCCATCATGTGTATTATGTTCTTATGTTTCTTTTCCATGAATTTCCACACATAGGATATTAAATGAAAGCATTAAATATAACACATAAGAAAAACTAAAGAGTTTTTATTCACTTTGGATTGAATCCTATAATACTTCAACTTTACCTTTAATTGCAAATTGCTCAAGTAAGACAATCTTTAGTTGACCCTTTGAAGGAGTGACATAATCAGTCAATTATTGGAAACTAATCACCCTAAGTTCAGATCAAATATTTAGTGTGTTTTACCTTCTTTAACTTGTTTGATTCTACTAAAGATGGAGTAATATAACTCAGACTAGCTCATGGGTGAATTCGTATAGAAACATTGTTGAAATGAATTTTACCTTCAACTTCCACAATAGTGGATTAATGATCTGGATGTCTTCCATCCAGAGATAGATTGATCTTATGCATGATTCTACCAATATCTCCAACTGTTGAAGGCTCTTGAATATTTTGGACTAAAGTCCTTGTTGATGGGTTTAAGTTTGGACAATTTCTCCATAGGTGGGGTTCTCCACACTCCCAACAGTTCAATGGTTCTATGGGGTTGTCCCTTACCTTCTTGAATCCCAAATTAACTTGTTTATTTCCCCTTTGGGTATTCTATGTGTTAGAGTGATAGTCCTTCCTTTGAAATCCTTTTGCCATGTTACGAAAAGGGGCTGGTTGGAAACCTTTCTTACACTGATTCATTTTATCATGTTTCTTATATTTTCATGCCTTGGGAATTTCATATCTTTGTTTATATTGTTCATAGCACATTGTAGCCTTTCTAAACACCTCATATAAGGACTTAGGATTATAAAATTCAATTTTTTCCTTGCATGATTGTGGTCGACAGCTTAAGAACCTTTGTATTTTTACCTTATCTTCTTTTATATAAGGCATAAACCTCAACAGATCTAGGAATTTATTAATCAGATCATCCATAACCATTTTCCCTAGTCGCAGTTCATAGATTTACTTAGTCCTTCTTTCGTTATAACTTTTAGAAAAGTATTGTTTCTTTAAATAATTTTTGAATTCTCACCATTCCATTCATTTTTCTTTCAATCCTTTCACAAGTTTTAGATCTTGCCACGAGATACTAGTTTTTCCCTTTAAATTATAAATGGTCATTCTAACTTTCATATCTACTGGAATAATTATAGATTTGAAAATATTTATTTATGTCTAACAACCATGATTCAACCTCCTCACCAGTATTTTATTCTCCATCAAAGGTGGATGGTTTTATTTTTTTAAATTTACCTTCCAGGTGGTCCAATTGTTTTCTTTCCTCCCTGCAGATGCCTTGATTTCTCTCATGTGTGTGTCCTCAGAAGATTCGTCTTCTCCTTCTGTTTCATGACTAGAATTATTTGAGGAATTTTTGATGACCTCTTCTTCCCTCTCATTATCTCTTGTACTCTTATTTGTTTCTATACTTAATAAAAACATTTTGTTTATTTCTAGTTGATCCTCTTGAGCTTTCTTTAACTTTTCATTATCAGCTTTAAACACCTGCAATTCCACAATAAGATTCCTCATCATTTCCATTACTTGGGTGGTTGATCTTCCCTCACTGTGGTGTTATGTATCTCTAGTTATCTCTTGATTTTTGTTTCTATCAGGTATGCCTCCTTCTCCATTATGCGCTGACATTTTCACAAAACATTTTCTTTTTCTTTTTTTTTTTCTGTTTGTAACAATAATTATTATTTGTTAGATTTTTCCTTCAGAAAAATAACTTTCTGGTGTTTCCCTTAGGCCTAAGTGTTGTAACCAACAACTCCAATACCATATGTAATGTACCCCAAATTTCACTAAAATAATAAAAAAATATTGACAGGGAAACTAGCATCTATTATCAAACCAAAACTAGTTCATGACACATAAATATATTTCTTATAAATCTTATTCCACTTTTGCACGCATAAGAGTTTTTACTCCACTGGATTATCCATCCTAAATATATGACGGATATTTAAGACCAACATATCTTACTGTTATACTCTACTAAATTAAACCAAGGTGTTCTTATTACATTAACTCATAACCTAACTTACTATGCACTATGAAACCATGTTAATCATGCTAGAGTCATACATTTATTTGCATTGATTAGTTGGGAGACATAACTGTCAACATCCCTAACCTATGTGTTAGGGTTATAAATTACCCATAACACTTACCATACTGCAACAGAATAACAATCATATTATAAATCCATTATACGATGAAAACCTTATCATCCAGTTAAAACCCAAGTAGACAAAACTTGTTAATCTAGGAGATAAGAATGACAATGTCCCTAGTATGCGTGCTATAGATTACAAACATACCATGTAATCCAATACTATACTAAATTATAAACCGATGCATACGATGAACCCATTAAACCAATTTTAAAACTATATGCAAATACTAAACCTTTGTCCAACCTAACACATATTTTGCACATACAACACAACATTAAAGAGGTTTAAAACTCGTAATGAGGTGGATTCCAAGTCATACCAGAGCCTAGGCCATTATATCCTGTATGAATTAAATTCATGGAAGGCCCATTAATGGCGATAGGACATATCCAGTACACCATGTCCTATTACTACAGGAAACTGCCCAATGTGGGCTCTCCACTTCAATTGAAATCACATGGCAGTAGTGTGGATAAAGTACCAGTCGTTCTTTCCCATGAACAAGATGCTCTAGGTGCCATTACACCCCCTCATAGTCAAACCTTTGGTCTCATTTGAATCTTTATTTTTCATTGTGTTACTCCCCACGATCGACGATTCTGGTAGTGCTCAGCCCTAGTGAAGAAAATGGTGGCGAAAGAACACTGGAAATGATTCTCCACAAGGACGGATAAGTAAACTACATGCTCTGTAAAAAGTTGTAAAGGGTTTTCTGGTGCCATGCTTTCTTGGTCCAACGAAGTACTTGTTGACAATAAAAATCGCAACGAGGATTTCACCCGCAAAGTATTTCTTAAGCCTATTATTTATAAGATAATGATATATATAATACTATTAGGTGGGACCCCCTTGTAGATTGGAGGATCATAGATGGTCTTGTTACTCATTTTATACTATTGTTTGGATGATGCGTACAAGGTTATACATGATTGATGATGAAATCTTGGTTTTATTTATGACATATGGTAGATGGATAATGCATGTTATGTGTTGGTTATGTTGCTCTAAGATCTAAATTCCATGTTATAAATAGCTTATGTTCACTGGGATTAAATTGCTATCATAGTCATGATTCATTACATGTTGCACCTACATAAGGCACATCTTAGTGATCACAAGAGGAAAAAGCAATATGGAATACATCTAAGAAAAGAGAACTATGCTAAACTATGATATGCTATGTTATACTACGTGAATTTGCAATTAAAGAAATTGATGTTTGTCCTAACTAGCAATGTTAGTGGCTATATGATGTTATTGAGTTATATGAAGGTGCATGTGATATATGTTATAGTGTGGTTTTTTTTTAATATTTAGTATGGATCGGGTGGCCCATTTGGCAAGCAATGTATGCAAGTTTCGATGCATGGTTAATGGCATGGATTAATGTTGGTTGGCTATCGTGTACTATGTAATTGAATGAAGGGAGGATGGAAGCGATGTGCATTTACTGCACGTCACTCCATACTTCTCCCAATGGTCATCACCCTAGCTTGGCTATTGTTCATTTGATTTTCGTTGTGGATAAGCTCCGATATTTAGGCGAGGAAGGAACTGCTCGACCAAGCTCGCATTTTTAAGGGCATTTGGCTACAGGTATGTTTTTTTCTCCCATCCATGAACTCGCTCTGGTTATGAAATAAATGTTGGCTCGATGATGTATTGGTGTGTGTTTTTCTTGAGGCTAGAAACAGTGTAAACTTGTGGTGTTTCTCTAGAATGGTTGTTTTTGTGTTATTCATTGTAAATGTAAAATTGAATGGTTGAAGTCGCGATTTAATTGACTATTCTGTGTGATGGAAGCCATGATGGCTCTATGTTGTCTTTATGGGTTTTTGTTGGAGGGTTTCATTCGGTTTGGACTGGCTTGTCATCTCCTCACAGTCTTTGTAACCACACCCACTAGTATTTGGTGTTATGGGGTTGTTGTGTATGATTTAAACCACCTTTTGGTCACCGCGTATTGTTTTCCACCTAGTCGTGGGATCATTTTTTGTTATTGGTCTCTGCACAGTTGGTTATGGTGGCTATTATTCCAAGAGGATTTCTTTAGGGTTGGTTGCTATTACCTGGGATTTGCATTTCTATCAACATTATTCGTCTTTTGGGGAAAAACATGAGGGTTATGCCCCTGCGTGTTTTTGGTGTTGGTTACTGGCCAATAAGAAACCTCTTCTCTTCTGCATCACGGTCTACCCTATCTGGTGTGAACTGACACCCTGTCTTGCAAGATAAAGGTTATGTGGCCTGTGTTTCCACCATGTTGTCTTGAACAGTTCTCACCTGTTGTTGATATGGTTGACTCCAGTCTCCTTGTGTTTTAATGATCGAGTGAACCCTTGACTATTTCTTGTAGTCATTGGTACCGAGCCCGATTTTGATTAACTCAACAGTCACACTCTGTCATTTATGTTGTTGACTATTATAGTTTGTTGGGTATTATTAATAGTGGTTTTGATGATTGTCTCGTCTCTATTTGATCGCATGGTTGGAGAGTTGTAATTGGAAATGTTAATTGTTATACAATCAATGCCTCCTTTTGATTGTGTCAATTGAACTGATAACTAAGCATTGTTATAAATCAATTGATTGGGAGTAAACAGAATTGGATAGTGATAGAGATGACTTTGTTTTAAGTGTTCTGTGTGTTCCTATAGTGTGGTATAAATTGATTTTGGTGGTTGTTGTGTGTTTAATAATGTCTCGATTGGGATCGTTACAAATTGGAAATTTGATGTCAAAGACTTGGTTGTTTTCTGTGTATGGTTATGGAGACATAATGCATCATTTTGTTTGATTGCACCAACAGAAATAAAGAACGAAGTTTTTACATTATAATTTCATCGAAAATTTATTGGTAAATGTTGTTAAAGGAATGGAATCAATCATGTTTTAAAAGAGTTTGTTCAATTCTTGAATGACTTGTGTCTATGATTGATTTGAAAAGTTGGAATTTATGGATAGTGGTTGATATTTCATGAACAGAGTTAAAGGAATATGACTATGTGTTCATTGGGATTTTGTTTTGAATACAAAATGGAAGAAACGAGAGGAAACAAAATTCTTTATATAGGATGTTTGAAAGGCATATTGATTTTGAGTATGATGACACTATGATAATTAAAAGTGTCAAAGATCTAAATGTGGATAGTGAACAAGTTTTAACACACAATAATGGTTTAATTGACCACAGTAATTGTTGATTGGTGTTGGAATAGTTCTATTGAATACATAATTGTTTAATGGATTACTTAATTTATTTTTTGAATAGTATCCGCTCTTTTCCCCTACCATTATTTCACTTTTACCTAATTACAATTCCCCTTGCCTTCCTATATTCACTATCCACTCCCTGTTCCCAAAATTTAATTATAGTTAATATAAGTTTTGTATTATGACAGTGAAGGGATCGCAAGGATGAATTACAATGATGTATTCTTTTGGTTTACTATACAATTGATTGTTTTTTGTCTGTGAGCATTAATCATGATCGTTTCCCCCTCATTTTAACATTTTTCGCTCAATACAACCCTGATCATATCCCAGAACCTTTGTTCACCTCCTGATCATTGAAAATTATTAAACAATTTGTATGGATTGAATTGCATGAGTCTGATATGTTGTTGAGCCAAATTTTATTTCATATCTTAAAAGAGTTGTCATGTATGGTTGTTAAAGAAACTATTTGTTAATCAATTATGCATACAAGAATGAGATTTTTCAGCAGAGGTATCCATGTCATAGGTAACCGAGGAAGAGACAATGGGAACAGGGGCCCTAGAAGGCCATGATTCTCTATACACTTTGATGCAGACTCGTAAGAGTTAGGCAAACTATTTCAAGCTGGGTTTTTTAACTAGATTGGGAAATTAGTGGTCCAACCTAGGCTTGAAAGGACTCCCTTACAAGCCACAAAGGTCCCTGGTATCCCCATGCCTCCTCATGTATCACTATAGCCTAAAGTTCCCAAAAAAGATGGATGGAAAGAGATTGTCCACCCGACAGTATCCCAACATCGTGGCTGGTCTAACTTGTCTTTACCTGCTCCCCCGCCTATCAATCAAATTATCCAAGCTACCCCTGTCCACTCACCAGTTTAGTCTTCCCATGCAATCAAAAGGTTGAAAATTGAGGCCCACCATGCTCTTGATAAAGGAAAATCTACTGTTGCCCCTTCCCCGCCCCCAAATGACTCTTATAAATCTGTGTCCTCCTGCATCCATTTGAGATATGATTGCTCTCATGTGATAAGTGAGATTATGCCTAAAGGATCCAAACAACCTAAGGAAAATTCAGAGAGATCAAAAGGTGATAGAAGCAACAAGGGAAATATTGCCCCCTAGAGTGGAAAATATGGATTTTAAGTTTTTTTATTTATTAATTTTTTAGAACAGTTGACTTCTGAAATTTTGGACAACACACTATTTTTTGGATATATGGGTAATATATTTTGGAAATAATTTCAATTATCATTGAGATAAATTGTCAAATATGAATTTGATGATCGGAGTCACAAGGAGGTATGTTTTGTTTGATTAAATAGTTGTGTTATGATTGTTAAAAGCTAAAGGGAGTCACAAGGGGTCCCACCTACTAGTTATTATTTATTTAAAACCCCTTATTATGATTTATTATTTTTCCCTCTTAACTAAAAAGTTGGTTGAGTTTTAGTTAACTTAACTAAGGAAGTATTTCAACTACTTCAACCAATTCTAATTTTCTTAAAGGAAAAAGGAAAGGGAGGAACAAGAGGAGAATAGAAGGAGAAACATACTAAGGTTTTCTCTTTGAGTTTTTGTTGAGATAATTCAATTTTCATTCATTCCTTAATTCATTAGAAGCCTAATTATTTTTTATGATAGCAAGGTCCTATTGTAGACAACAAGATTCAAGGTTGAATTACATCATTCAGACACTTGTTTTTCAGAGGTGTTGATCTATCTTTGATAGTTTGTGTAGAATTGTCAGTTTGTGAATTATATTCCATGACTGATAAAGGCTATTGTGCAGAGTCGAGTGGGCGGCAATCTGTGGCAAGCTGATCCATATTTTAAAGTCTAGTTCTTTATTTTATGTCAAAAGTCATTTTGTATGTTTCATCGGGGATGTCTAAGTTTGACTTTGGTCAAAAAATTCCTCAGGAAATTTTGTAAAGAGAACGATTCTTTGACGAATTGGAATGAAATAAAGGATTTCTTTATGTCTCATTGTTTTTATTATCGACTTGGTGTCTTTAATTCTGTCTCTATAATTATTTCAGCATCTGATATGTTCAGAAAATTACATAAATAATGATTTTTTTAGCAATCTTTTATTTATAAAAAAAAACATCCTAATCACTTGTAAACAATACTCGTGAAATAGGATATCAATTTTGATGGCTATAAACATAGGGTGATATTCCCTTCTATATTTCCTTAGCCAAGAAGAAACTGAAAATGTTTGAGTAAGATCATTTCATATCTTTTCCTCAACATTTATTTGGTGACCATACTGGGGAGATCTTCAATATCTCTCTAGTTAATTTTTATGCTCGATTAACATCAAATACACATATTTTTTCTGATATTGATTCTTTGACTATTTTATTTCTTAATCACTGTTCCTATTGCAAGGCAACCCAATATTGAGCATGGTCTTCAAGATCAGACTAGCATTGCTTTGAGTTTGTTCAACACCATTTTAGACACTGTCAATACTCATGTTGAGCTTAATCATTCATGGGAAGCAATTGAACGATATATTAGTGTCCAAGAACGTTGGGAAGCTAGATGTAGACAACATAGAAATCAACAGTAACATTCTTGTTCCTTCATTTTTGGTCTTACTTTCATGTCCTTAGACTCTCATGTTTCTAGGAGAAGAGGCTTATCACTTGAAATTAATACTATTGTTGAAATAGGAAGAAGGAACGTTGTGTTATCAACCCAAAAAAGTGCTCTAAGGAGAAATTTTTATGATTCTTCCAGTTCATCTTTCTCTCCCTCACCTATCATCCACAAGATGGCATCTAGTGGTGGCTTTGGTACCACTAGAAGTGCTTCCTCTTTTCAGTATTCAACTTCGTCAACGTTTGGTATCTTATATAGCCACCATATCCCTGTCCAATCTACCACAAATCCCACCAAAGTCATTAAAATGTATGGGCTTTTTCAGTTTGAAGAAGATGCCATAACCACACCATGACATGTTTCCTCTCCTCTTAACCTAACACCTGCTACTCATCCACTTCCTATATTCAAAGAGCATCTCCTTAGGTGTCTGGGTAACAACACTGTCACTACATATGAACACCTGGTAACATTTTCTAATGCTTGTCACAACATATGAGAAAATGAAAACGATACGTGCATGCCCTTATTCGTTAATTCCTTGGAAGGAAAGGCTGGGGCCGATTTCTTTGACCTTCCTCCCAAGATTTTGTCTACTTGGGAGGAGTTAGCTTATTGGTTCAAGTCCACTTATGGGCAATCTAAAATCCCATCTGAGCAGTTACGAGAGTACAATAACATTTCCTATAAGAATGGCGATACCATCAAGTCCTTTAATTTGCATTTCACTAAGTTTTAAAATCAAATCATTGAACTCATTCGACCTTAGAACCAAGCCGCTTTCATGAATTACTACAATGCATTACCTTCCCCCTATCGTCATAGGCTTGAGGAAAAATCCATTGATAACCTCAGTTCCACTCTGCATACTTGTTTAGAGAATGAAGAACAACTTGAAAGAACAGGGATTCCCGAGGGAGAATTGGTTAAACAGACATACATGTCTTCCCTCTTACAGCTAGTAAAAGATATGAATAATTGTATGATATCATATGAACGAAAGGAAACTGTCTCCCCTCTCACCCCTGGAGCTTCATCCTCTTCTTCACCCCCCATTATAAATTCAATTGAAAATAATTTTCAGCCTAAATCTATCATGCCTCGAAGTTGGTGTAACTTTTGCGAGAAACACCATGAGGAAGCCACATGTGAGGTAAGGAAGAGCACCAGAGATAATATCTTTGGTAAACAACTAGAAACTATCATCGTTGTCCTATATTTTGAAGAGCCAGAAGATGTCATGATCATCAATACTAGGAGAAAATCCTACACTCCCAAAGGCAAATATGATCCTCCCCACAATTCTTCTAGCCCAAGCTCACCATCACCAACTGCCATTGTTCAGGTTCCTGAGGTTCCTTACAGTCAGGGAACAATTTCCCCTTTCCCCTCTTCCAAATACAATATTTTTAATTAGTTGGCCAACATCAAAGCATATGCTACCCTCCTAGATATGGTTGTCGTCCCTAAAGAACAGAGGCAACTAAAAAAATTCATGGAAGGAAAATATTTCATTGTATCCAACCTCTCTAAAGAGGTGAATGAAGAGGATTCATCTGTAAATAAAGTATGTGTAAATAACTTTAGATATCCTATAAAAAATCCCCCTTTTTATATTTCTGTAAATATTATGGATAAGATCGCCCATTTTTTCCTCATTGATGGCGGTTCAGGCCCAAGTGTGATGTCAAAGATTATTATGGAAGAGATAGGCTTTTCTTGTACAAATGAAAACGCCAGGAGCATGCTCTCTTATAATAGTCTACAACAAAAAACCATAGGAGAGATTAAGGATGTGACCTTAGTTTTGTGCGCACACCGTGATATAAGGACAACCCTTAGCATTCAGGTAATTGATATGCCAGTAAACAATTACTCAATTATCTTGGGAAGAGATTGGAAACCTTTGATAGGTGGATACCTCTCACTCAACGAGACACACTTATCTGTTCCTCGAAATGGAAAAAAAATTATATTTCGTAGAGAGGGAAGGATTTAACCTTACGTAGAAAGTGTTCCACAACCTAATGTGAACTATATCGAAGAGGACCTAGGGGTGTATTCCATCTTTGATCAGGAAGATAATATACCCTTGGAAAAAATTTATTTAGATGACGGTATGTGGCATATGCACTTTGATGGTTCATGCTCTATTGAAGGTAATGGAGCTGGCATAATCTTGTACTCTCTTGTGGGGAAAATTCACAACTTTTATTACACGTTGGATTTTGCTTGCACAAATAATGCTACTGAATTCAAAGCTTTATTATTAGGCATTGAAGACGCCTATAATATTGGTTGTGGTCACCTTTCAGTTTTTGGATATTCTGAGGTGGTTGTGAACCTTGTATGTAAGATATACTCTCCTAGCAACAAGTTGATGAAACGATATACCCAAATTGTTTGGGCACTTATATCAAACCTATTATATTTTAACATCACTCATGTTAAGAGGGAATTGAACTCAATGGATGATCGGTTAGATTTTTTTGCAACCACTCCTAATAGACAACTTATACCATACAAACCTGATTGTACTTTTCAATATCTATATCATCCACACATCCCTAACAATATAGAATCTTGGAAGGTCTTCCCCATCAATGAGAGAATTTGTTCTTTCATTCAAAATGAACCTTATAAGCCCAAGGAAATTATATTCATAGAAGATGACAAGATTCCTAAAGGCTTGACTCCTCTAGAGAGTTCGTTTTCATTGAGTGATGTAGGGAATAAAGAGAAACAGAAAGAAGAGGAGTCGAAAAGGAAAGTGGGTGAAACCATCTCCTTGAACATTGGGACACCTGATTCTCCAAATAATGTTAAAATAGGTGCCCAATGTTCTGATGAAGAGAAAATAAAGTTTTCCAAACTACTTGGTGAATTTCAAGATGTGTTTTCTTGGTCTTATGAGGATATTCGTGGTTTTGATCCTGGTCTTATAAAACATGCCATCCCCATTAAATAAGGCATAAAACGAGTTAGGAAAAAACAAAGACCTATCAACCCTTAACTGGGAGCAACTACTCAAAAGGAGTTGGAAAGACTCTTGAAAGATGGAATCATCCTTCTGGTCAAGTATTCTGAATGGGTTTCCAATTTGGTTCATGTTTGGGAAACAACCGGTCAGATGAGATTATGTGTTGATTTTTGCACGTTAAATCGAGCTAGTATAAACGATCACTTTCCTCTCCCTAATATAGAAATGATTTTGAAGCAAGTCACAAGGTCACAGATGATTTCCTTACTTGACGGTTTTTTTAGTTACAATCAAATCAAGGTGAAAAGGGAAGATGTATATGAGTCCACCCTTATTTATCATTGGGGCACCTTGACTTACGAACATAAGCCTTCTGGCTTATCTATTACGAGTACCACTTTTAAAAAATATATGCAAATAATTTTCGACGATTTGATCGGTAAAATTATTCATTTTTACCTTGATGATCTAATCATGTACTCTAAAGGATTATCAATTGTCTCAAAGTTTCAAAAACTATGGTTGGGTCCTTTCAAAATCGCTTTTGTCCTTGGTACTAACTCTTACATTCTAAGAGATTTACAGTAGTGATTTTTCTCCTACAACACTAACGGTTCTCACTTGAAACATTACGTGGAAGCAACTTGAAAAGTTTTAACATTGTTCAGATTTTTTGTATAAAGGGAATCTATAGAATGGGGTTGTTAGTGCTACAATAAGGGTGGTGTAGCCCAGGGAATGCTCATTACTAGTTGCTAGAACCCCCAAGAGCTTCTATATGGCTGATAGTCTAGACTCTAAACCTCTCCTTGTTAGTGTCTAACACAACAATACTAGACTCTACCCCATCCAAATAGTGTACAATATAGGAGCTTCATGCATACTGATATCTTACACCAAATTCTTCTCCCTTTATAATTTCACATT
>SNQJ01S0180724.1:17711-31506 GCA_010110895.2 Picea sitchensis | reverse complement strand
TATACATCATTATACTACTAGAGACAACGAGGGAAAGGATTAGCGTTGTCTCTATTTTTACTTGATGTTTATAAGTTTGGTCATTTAGTACTTTAAATTCAAAGGGTAAATCGGGGGGTTGATTACTAGTTGGAAGGATTCACTTGAAATAATCTCCACTTCTATGGTAAATGTAGGCATATAAACTTAAATTGGGTCCAAGGAAATTTGGAAGGTGTATAATATAATCAACCTATATGGCCCTTGTGGAGAAAGGAAGTCCTATCAGGAAAAATTCAAAGGCTAAGGATGGGTTAAATATAAATGTGATAATAAGAGGTGACCTAAATCTAACAATCAAGGCATGAGAGTTGTGAGGGGACTATTCTAGACAACATCTCATAGCATGTTTTTTTGTGAATATGTTTGAGGATTTGGGTATTTGTGACGTGGAACCAATCCAAATTATCCCTACATGGAGGAATCTTAGAAGTTGAAGGGAGAGGTTTTCCAAGAGATTAGATATGTTTATGGTAGCAAAGAAAATAATGGAATAATTGTAAAGATTGAAAACATGGGTAGGAGAAGGTGGATCTCCATATCATCTGCATGTCCTCCTCCAAAAAACAAGGAAGATCATAAACCACCTTGCCCCTTCACATTCAATCACTCTTAGTTAGAATAATAAAGCATTTGTGCTATGAAACTAGGGGAAGAATGTCCCAAACTCAGGAGAATCCACCATGTTCTAGTTTTCTAAGAATCCGAACAAGGTAAATAAAGTAGTCATGGAGTGGGAAAAGAAAAAATCAAGAGAAAACCTAAGGGAGTTAATAAAATCAAGAATCAAATCACAGACTTGTTCAAGACAACTGATAAGGGTTTCTTCACTAAAGAAGAAAGTCTAGAACTTAAAAAAACACTAGAAAAATCCAAAACGAAGATTATGGAGGAGGAGATAGAGTGGAGGTTGAAACGTAGGGTTATCTGGTTAGCAAAGGGTCACAAAAACATTATAAACCCATATTTACATATTTACTCATGTTATTCGAGAATTGATAAAAATATAGATAAGAAGATGAATATTGATGTTTATTTTACAAAAAGGGGTCCCCATATAAAAATTATCAAGGGGGTTCCTTGGTACATGTTCATTAAATATCGTGTCTCTTACTAACCTATTGACTTTATTATGCTCATTTTATTACCTTTTATTATTGTATTGATATCTTTATTAGTTGTATTATTTATTACTTATCATAGCATTTATGTATGTAACATTACCTTCCCATTTAGAAATGCTTTGTCCTCAAAGCAATCATGGATGGTTTTGTCTTCCATTGTGAAGAGTCATCTTGATTTTGGATTTGTTTTTGAAATTTTTGTTAGTTATTTTAGCGGATGATTTTGGCTTCTCGAACTTATAACTTGTAGTTTTTCCCTTGCCAATTGAAATCCATTAATTGCTCTAGGAGGTTTGTGGCATAGGTGCTCAGTGACATTGACCATTATACTCCTAACACCATGTCCATCCCATTGATTGGTAGAGAATAAAATATATTTTGTAGTTCAAAGATTTGTACATGTACAAAAAATTTATGGCACCTTCCTATTCCTTTGACTTGTCGATCGTCAATGACCTTGACAATGAGATCCTTCATAGGGTATACAAAAAGGTTTAGTTGTTTTGCAAGATTGATATCCACAAAATAATGTGTACCTTGAGAGTCTACAAGCATGATGATATTTTTATGCTTTATGCTTCCCTTGAGTTTTAATGTCCTTGGTTCCACTTTTCCTATAATTGTCACAAACAATATCTTAGGTTTTTCGTCTGTAATGTCCCCATTTTTGGATTCCCTTACTCTACAGTTGTAGATGACCTTGTGGGTTTATGTCATCCTGACCAGAGGGATAATTTAAGGTTAACAATGAGCTCAGGCAGTTTGGAGGAGTTATATGATGCTTTCAGAGGTTTGCTTATCATCTCTCAATATCGGGATCATTCACGCGCAATCAAATTTCAATTCCGTTGCATTTAGAACATTCCCGTAATTTGGGAGTATTAATGGGCATTATTAATGGATTGAACTAAGGTTTTCATTTTAATAATTTATCTAAAAGGCTACCTTGGTGAAATAACTCGTTGGAATCAGAATGAAGAGCTCTAAATGGACGAGAGGATAAAAAGTGACTTTCAATGCCCAAAAATGTTTTAAAGTCAAATAAATCACTTTTGGAGTAAAAGGGTTAATAAATTAATAAAGTGATTTTACTAAAGTTAAATTAAAAAATCACTTAAGTGTAAAAGGGTCAGCAAAAGGGTGAACGAGGAAATAAAAGAGGATGAGGGCGCCCTCTCTCATTATTCATTTTTATTTCCTAAAAACGATTTTGAGGAGCTCTTGTGGCTTTTGTCTCTTGGGACGAAAAACCCTAGAGAAGAAGATTGGTTTTGGCGGTGAGACCATCCACCCTAGTTGGTCGGGGAGAGAAGATCATTCAGATCTTTTCATTGTGCTTCAGTGTGGTCAAGATCTCATCTTGGCGGCTAAGTTTTCTTACATGGTGGCTGAGTTCTACTTGTATGTTGTCGAGTTTCTTAAATTGGGTCGCATCTCTTCATTTGGGGTCGAGTTTCTTAGTGTTGGGTCGATTTGTTGGTTGTGGGGTTCGTTTTCTTCATTTTTGGGCACATTACTTAAGCAAGGGACCGAGTTATTACATTCTGGGGTGGACTTGATTGTCAAAATTGATTTATTTACTTGTTGGACCGTTTTTCCCTTGTGATGAGGTGTCATTCTTTGGCAGGGGTTGTTTCATTCCATAAAGGACGAAATATTCCTTTGTGCAGGTCAATTTATTGTTGTCGGGGTCGCCTCTTCCTTGTTGGGGTGAGTTGTATCCAAATTGGGTCGAACCTTGTAGTGAAGGGACCAATTTCTCCTTGGAGAAGTTGAATATTACAAGGCAATGGATTTTTGGGTGGCAAAGACCAATTTTGCAATGATATAGTGGGGGATTCATTTGTTGTTACAACCAAATACCATTTCTGTCTTCCAACCAAGTTTTACCAATCAAGTGGCCATACTTTCAAGGAAAATTTGTGACTTATTTATGGTTGTATCAGTTCTGCTTTAGAAGTTAACTAAATAATCAGATTGGCTTTCTTCTTTTGTTTTTGGTTAAATTCCTATGGTTTATAGTTATCGTTGTCATCTATTATGTGCCAAACATATTTCAAAGGGATGCAAACTGTTTCTTTAAACCATTACATCAACAAACACATAAAATCACTACACCAACAAATTATTTGACGAAATGCCTATGCTGCAAAACTAAGTAAGAAAAAAAATGAGTGGGGATTTTACAGTGGTATCATAGCAATGCATCCTCCCAGCCTGGAGGGTAATCAATGAAAATGGTATTTTCATATTGTTACCAATAAGTGGCCAACACTTATACCTTTCCATTTCAATAGGGTGTCTTAGTATCAAGGTTTGCACTCATGGGGTTAAGTAAGATGAAGATAAATCTGGAACTCATGGAATTTTTTTGGAAAACCTCTCAAGAAACTCAAAATAATCTAACAATATTGTTAGAGCATCAAGAGTTGTTGAAGCCTCAACTATAAGTTGGGAAGAAGAAGGAAGGGCTTACATATTATTTGAGAGAGTATGAGGCACTTGGTGAGGATTTTCACGCAACCATGTCATTAAAGGAAATTTTCACCATCAAATCTGAAGTGGTTGGTGATGTGGATGCCTCGTCTCATGGGGGAAGTTTGATAGAATTGTTGTGTTTTTATATTCTTTGCAGTGAAATTCTAGTTGAGGTGAATCGATTGATGTTTGAAGTTGAGCTGGATGAACAATAAGTCGAAGGTCGAGGTGAGTCAATCTATTAAAGTTGAAGTCGAAGGTTGAGGCAGTTTGACATGCTAAAGGCATCAAAAACAAGTCGAAGAGGTCAACCAACAAGAGGTCGACAAGAGGATGTGTGGTGATCGACTAAAGACCGAATGAAGGTCGATTGGTAATATGACTTGGACTCGATTGTAACAAAATCCTGAGATTTACGAGATTTGTAGCCAATGATTTGCATGGATCTGTAACCGTTTTTGGGCGCCAAGTCTTTAGGGTTTTTCCTGTTGTAACTACTATAAAGAGGTTTGTTGTAAGGTTGTAAAGGCTAATGAAAATATGTAAATATGAATGAAACGTGGGTTGTTGGTCATGTAGATGTAAGTCAGATTGGCTACAGGGTTGTTCTTGCGCATGAAATAGGGTATGATGTCGATTGTGTCTTAGGTGTGGACCAAGGTTAGACATGTAACCTTTTATTAAGATTGAATAAGACAACAAGAGAGCATAACACTTAAAGGAATGTCAGTTTTCCCGGTTTGGGTTTCCAGGGTAAAATCTATGTGTATTATGTGATTGTTGTGTCATTTACGTTCTTGATTAAATTATTCTTCTCCTCTGCTAGGTTTAGTGTGGAAGTGTCTCTCATTTTTCGATAAGTGGTATCAGAGTTGTGTTATGTTTTAACGAGTGTATCAGATCTTGATTTACCAATCTTGAATATGAGAACTAAATCCTAGGTACAGTAAGAGTTGTAAGTCATAAATTGTGTCAAAGATCGTGATAAAGAATGCATAGCAGTTCAAGAATAGATATAGAAAAATTCAATGGCCAAAATTTTGAGCTTTAGAAGCTTAAAATGTAAGATCTTCTGAACAATGGATAGCCGGTTTGTCCAGGTACCCAACCGACAGGCATGTCAATGGAAGAATGGGAGAAACTCGAAAGAAGAGCAAGAAGAATGATTCGGATTTGTCTCGTAGATTCGGTACTGTTGAATGTCTCAGGCGAATATTCGATCAAGAAACTGTGGGACAAGTTTGAAAGCTTATACCAGTCGAAATATCTGGTAAATAAGTTGTTTCTCAGAGAGAAGCTATATATCCTGAGAATGAGTGATGGAAGTTCGGTGACCGAGCATTTAAATGTGTTTAACACCATTTTAAGCCCATTATCATCTATGGATATTAAAATTACCGAGGACGAGAAGTGTATAAGCCTATTATGTTATTTTTCAAACTCATGGGTTAGCTTAGTCATGGTTATAGGGAGTAATACAACCACACTAGAGCTAGAAGACATGGTTGCTTCTCGGTTGTCAGAAGAAATGAGAAGAAAGAACATGGAAGGATTGACCAAAGATGATTTAGTGGTGATAGGTCTACCAATTGAAAGAGATAAAGGTAAATTTTCCGGTAGAAAGTCTAAGTTGAAGTGTAGATCAAAATCCCCGGTTCAGTCAACAAGAAGATGTTGGAAATGTGGTAAAGTTGGGAATTACAAAAATGCATGTAAGTTGAGGGTGATGTTAGTTAGTACGAGATTCAAAGAGAAGTAGTTGAATCAAAGAAAGACAACCCTGGATAAGGGAGGTGATGTGTACCTGGAGTCGACCAATACACAGTCGGATCAAGGTGTTTGGTTGATCGAATCAGGAGCATCATATCATTTGACACCACATAGAGAATGGTTTTGCGAGTATGAACGATATGATCGAGGTGATGTGTTCTTGGGGGACGACTTGACAACCAAAATTGTCGGACGAGGAAGAGTTTGATTGATACTATAGGATGGCAGGAAAAGAACCCTTCCAGGTGTGATACACATTTCAGGTTTGGCAAGAAATATAATATCTGCTAGTAAGATGAGTGATGTTGGAGTACACAATTTGTTTCAAAAGGATTCATGCAATATGGTTAGAGGTGTGATGGTCTTAATGAAAGGAGTTTGGATTGGAACTCTATACAAGTTATTAGGGAATGTTGATTTGACTGGATGCAACAACATTGTTGCTCCTGAAGTCGACTCAAGTGGACCCGACTCAGGCTAAGTCGGTACAAACCGACTCGACAAGACACGATAAAATCGACCTGACCAGGCTATGGCACCAAAGGATGGGACACATTGGAGAAAAAGGACTTCGAGCTATGCACAACAAAGGTATGGTCGAAGGATTTCCTGAATGTGGTTTAGAGGTCGAATTTTGTGAACATTGCATATATGGAAAACAAAGTTGGGTGAGGTTCCCATTTGGAGCGACAAGGGAAAATGGGATTCTAGAACTGGTTCATAGTGATGTGTTTGGCCCTATTACAGTGCCTTCACCTGGTGGATCCCTGTATTATGTCTCCTTTATAGATGAGTTTTCCAGGAAGACATGGATATATTTCCCAAGGAAGAAATCATAGGTTTTCGAGAAATTTAAAGAGTTTAAAGATCTTGTAGAAAACTAGATAGATAAGAAGATTAAGGTGTTGAGAATTGACAATGGTGGTGAATTCTATGGAAAATAATTTGATCACTTCTGTAATCAGTATGGAATAGCACGCAAAAATACCACACCATATACCCCACAACAAAATGGATTTTTCTAGAGAATGAATAGAACGTTGATGGATAAGGCAAGGAGCATGCTTAGTGGTGTTGGGCTCGCACAAGAATTCTAGGCGGAGGGAGTCGACATTGCAATATATCTGGTGAATATGTCTCCTTCATCGGTGTTAGTCAACACAACTCCACATGAGGTATGGTCAGGTAAGAATCCTTCAGTTTCATATCTCAAAGTATTTGGTTGTGATGCATTTGTGCATGTTCCTGAGGAAAAGAGGAGCAAGCTGGACAATAAGACAATCAAATGTATTTTCATTGGATATAAAGAAGGAATGAAAGGAGATAAGCTCTGGGATCTTGCATCAAGGAGAACAATTTATAGTCGAGATGTGGTCTTCAGAGAAGTTAGAGGTAAGTATAAGTTTGAATAATTTTTTCAAACCGAGAATAATCCTGAGACGGTGCAGTTTGAACTGAGGAACGAAGAAGATGATTCAAATGAGTCGATTAAATCTGAGGAAGAGGTGGAACAAAAGACTCTGGTGGTAAGGAGGTAAGAAAGAATAAGAAAACTATTCGAAAGGTATAGTCCACTCAACTTTTGTTCCACATTCTTGCTAGCTTCCATCGACAATGAGCCAAAGTCGATCGGTGAGGTGGTCGACTCAGCATAGGGTAAACTTTGGAAGGATTCCATGATCGAAGAGATGGAATCCTTGCACAATAATGACACACGAGATTTAGTCAAGTTACCCAGTGGAAGAAATCTTGTCAGTACCAAATGGGTATTCAAGAAGAAGATGAATGCCACAGGACAAGTTGAGAAGTTCAAAGCTCGACTGGTAGCGAAAGGTTATTCCCAAGTCGAGGGAGTCGAATTCAGTGAGATTTTTTCCCTTGTTACAAAACTAACTTCCATTAGAGTAATAATGTCTCTGGCTGGAGCATTCGATCTGGAAATAGATCAGATGGATGTGAAGACAATGTTCCTACATGGGGACCTGGAAGAAGAAATGTACATGAAACAACCTGAAGGATTTGTAGTAAAGGGCAAGCAAGAGTTGGTGTGCAAACTAAAAAGATACCTCTATGGTCTAAAGAAACCGACAAGGATGTGGTACGAGAAGTTCGACACATACATCCTTAGTTTGGGATTTGTGAGAAGCAAAGTTGATCATTGCGTATATTCCAAGGAAGAAGGTGGGTGTTTCATATATCTAGCTTTGTATTTCGATGACATGTTGCTGATTGGAAACAACATGGATGCAATAAAGGAGGTGAAGAAGAAGCTATCCTCCAAGTTCAACATGAAGGATCTCGATGCAACTAACTTCATTATGGGAATAGAGATTAAGAGAGATTGAGCCACTAGAAAGCTTTGGTTGAATCAGACGAAGTATATTAAAATAGTTCTGAAACGGTTCAACATGCAAGATTGCGAACCAGTGAAGGTGCCAATTCCTGTGGGAGCAAGGCTAACCATTGAACAATGTCCAAATACACATGAATAAATAGAGGACGTGGCATGTGTTCCCTATGCAAGTGTTTTTGGTAGTCTAATGTATGTGATGGTCTACACTCAACTAGACATTTCCCATGTAGTGGGAGTGTTGAGAAGGTACATGTCGACACCTAGAAAGGAGCACTGGACTGCTGTCAAGAGAGTATTCAAGTATTTGTCTGGCACGAAGGACTATGCTATATGCTACCAAGGAAGACCTGGAGGTGGCAATGGTAAGTTAGATGTACATGGATTTGTCGATGCCGACTAGGCTAGAGATTTGGATCGACGAAGGTTGAACAATGGATATGTCTTCAAGATCTTCAGTGGAGCAATAAGCTAGATGAGTAAGCGATATGCGGTCGTAGCCTTGTCAACAACAAAATATGAATACATGGCGGCCACTCATGGAAGTAAAGAAGTGGTATGGTTGCAAAGGTTGTGTTCAAGAATCAGGTTTGAGTAGAGAGCTATAAAGGTAAGTTGCGACTGACAAATCACAATATTTATGGCAAAGAACTATGCTTATCATTCGAAGTCTAAGAACATTGATGTACAATACCATTTCGTAAGAGATATGGTGGAAAGTAACAAGGTGCTACTTGAGAAAGTAGGCACGTTGGAAAACATAATAGAATCGTTGACCAAGTCTGTGAGTGTTTTGAAGTTATCTTGGTGTAGAGAGGCAATGGGCATTGTTACTCTGGGTCTGTGAACAAAATTTTAGGAATCTCATGTTTCAACAAACAAGATGATAGGTGGGAGAACGTTGGGTTGTTATATTATTTGCAGTGAAAGTATAGTCGAGGTGAATTGACTGAAAATCAAAGTCGAGGTGGATCAACAACAAGTCAAAGGTCAAGGTGAGTCGACCAATTAAAGTCGAAGTCGAAGGTCGAGGCAGTTCAACAAGGTAAAGGCATCGACAACAAGTCAAAGAGGTCAACCAAAAAGAGGTCGACAAGTGGACATGTGGTGACCGACCGAAGACCGAATGAAGCCCGACTAGTAGTCGAATGGTAATATGACTTGGTGTTGACTCTAACAAAATCTCGAGATTTGCGAGATTTGTGGCCAATGATCTGCATGGATATGTAACATTTTTTTGGCGCCAAGTATTTAGATTTTTTCTTGTTGTAAATCCTATAAAGAGGCATGTTGTAAGGTCGTAAAGGCTAATGCAAATATGTAAATATGAATGAATTATAGGTTGTTGGTCATGTAATGTAAGTTGGATTAGATATAGGGTTGTTCTTACGTAGGAAGAAGGTATGATGTCTATTGTGTCTTAGGTGTGTACCAAGGTTAGACATGTAACCTTTTATTCAGATTGAATAAGACAACAAGAGAGTAGAACGCTCAAAGGAATGTTGGTTTTCTCGGTTTGGGTTTCCAGGGTAAAATCTTTGTGTACTATGTGATTGTTGTGTCATTTACGTTCTTGATTAAATTCTTCTTTTCCTCTACTAGGTTTAGTGTGGAAGTGTCTCTCATTTTCTGACAAGAACCCCAAGATGAATTCTGGGAAGTGCATGCATCTACTCATGTTGAGGAGGTGTGCAATGAGGTTGACAAAGCATCAACCTCCAATATATCATTAAAGTTGTCCTATGAGGCTATTAGCACTAGTACATGTGATGGATAGGTTGAGAGTACATACGATGATTATAATGACTATGATGAACTTTGTGAGGAGTTGAATTTGGCACATTCTTCTTCATACACAACAAAGACTCAATCATCTATGGCAGTCGTGACACATGAGGATGTCGGTGGTACTTATGGTTTGATGGAGGATCTTCTTGTGATGGTCGAGTGGAAGGAGTATTCATATTTACATGGGCTTGACCAAAGGTATGACTTAGAGACTTGTAATTATACACATAGTCCACATCTTGGAGATCATGAGCCTCATCTTTTAGGGAGCCCATTGATGGCTCAAGTCATAACTATAGATGGGGGAGTTGAGCATATACCTAGTGGACCAACCATGAGGGAGGTACATGCACCCACTTATTGTGGGAATGGATATATTAAGTATGTGGACACATCAATATGGGATTGTGGGGTGATTCCTTTAGAGAGACTTCTTGATAAGGACTTTCAGCATATCATTGAGTTTGGATTGTCCACATGAGAGAAGTTGATAGATGGGCTTCATCGAGTAACATATTCCTCGAAGATTGATATTTGATTGGGATATCACCAGACTACTTATGGGTGTCACTATGGGAATTATGAGTTCGGTCATGACATTGGGGTTGACCAACACACTTTCCACCTTTCAGTCTCGCATGAACCCCATATTCACACCGCAACTACAAGGGTTTATGTTGGTGTTATTTGATGATATCCTCATATGCAACAAGACATGGGAGGATCATTTGAGACTGTTAGATGAGACATGGGGCACGGTGGAGAGCATATTCAGGCATGGGACAAAGTACTCTCCAGAGATTGATCTTCGATTAGCATATCATTAAGATAGGGAAAGGGAGTTTGGCATGACAGATGCTTTACAATGTGGCCATGTGATCAATATGCAGGATGTACATAGACATCAAGAGGATATCCATGACACATTGGATTGGCTCATGAGGATTTTAATTGATTGGAAGTCCCATCTTCTGGTGGAATATTCCAAGGACCAGTTTGCTTACGATTTGATGGACGGTCACAATCAGGATGATAGGTACGAGGTGGTGGATGACATCATCTACTATAGGGGTAGTATATACTTGGTTCCAAAGTCCACACTTAGAGAGGAGATCATGAGGGATATACATGATACGCCCTTGGCAGGGCATCTTGGGTACTTCCAGACTTACCGACAGATCAGAGAGAGGTTCTGATGGAAGGGCCTCGAGGACTATGTGTGGAGACATGTGAGAGAGTGCATGACTTGTCAGTAGAATGAGTTAGAGCATACCTACCTACCAGGATTATGGCAGTCTACACTCATTTCAGGACAGAGGTGGGAGAGTCTGTCGATAGATTTAAGTACAGGTCTACTAGAGGTGCATGCCAAAGACTACATTTTAGGAACTTCATCAGAGTATGAGGCACCATAATTAGCAGAGTGGTTCTTTAGGGAGGTGTTTAGGCTCCATAGGTTGCATGAGTAAAATGACCATGATCGGGACAAAACAACACTAAACTAATTTCGGCGGGAGTTATACAGATTATTTGGCACGGAGTTGATCAGTGTAGCACAGTTGGAGTTGGTTGGTATGAGACATAATGGACTTCTAGTTTGGATGTTGGTTCCAAGAACTCATATGATTGGTCCATTTCATTTTTGGGATGCTTCAAGAGGAGATGATGGAGATACTTGTGATTCCAGTGATGAGATGGGATTCAATCATAGGATTTGGGATCCAGGTGCAGATTCCAGTATGATGTTGTTGATAGTGACTTATGTCCATGGGCAAACATATTTTGAGCTCTTGCAGGTTATGGTGTAGCCAGTTGTGGGTGATTTTCCCGACGATGTCTAGATGTGTGTAGTAAGTTGGGTGTGCTGGAGTATTAGGGATTTCACTTGTGACATTTGGAGATTAAGTGTCATTGATGCTTTTTCAATTGGTATCCACATAGGATTTTCCTCGATGTTTGATTTTAGAGATGATTTTGTTGACATCTTCTATACCAATCCCTTGATTGTGTTTGATTAGCTTCATTCTAGGAGCGACATGAGGGGATATGCTAAGGTTTATATGTTATGGTTGGGAAGATTTTATTTTTCGTTGCCAGGATTGAGTCTCGCATAGAGATTGCATCTTGGGACTTCACTGAGATACATTTTCATAATATGATCCCTCATAGTGGGGGAATTCTCCCAAGTATTACAACTTGGGGTTCCATGAGTGGAGGATGCGGTCTAGACATGAGGGTTAGATAGTTATGATCAAAGTAGTGCAACGTCGACATGGTGGTTTCTTCCTGAGATTGGCATGGGACCTTGGGATTACATGGTTTGTCAGTTTGGAAGCTAGTACAGATGGGAGAGTCAATTTTAATTATCAGGAGTTAATTTATATAGCGCATTGGATTGGCTTCCTATGAGGACGATTCTACGAGGGGTGGACTGAGTCTTCACAGTATTTGATTTTTCTATTGATTGATGGCCTTTAGGAGGCCTCTTGTGTTAGTACATTGTAGGAAAATATTGTGGGTGGTAGGTGCTCCACATATTTCAGATTGGTTTGGGACCCTGGGATCACTCTCAGTTTCAGTTTGTTTTAGCTTGTTGATCATATGGTTATGATGGCATTGCTTGAGGACACACAATATTTGGGAAGGGAGGATTGTAATGTCACCATTTTTGGATTCCTTTACTTTACAGTTGTAGATGACCTTATGGGTTTATGTCAGCCTGACCATAGGGGTAATTTGAGGCTAACAATGAGCTCAAGAAGTTTGGAGGAGTTATATGATGCTTTCAGAGGTCCACTTATCATCTTTCATCATCGAGATCATTCATGTAGAGTCAGATTTCGATTCCGTTGCATTTCAACTATTCCTATAATTTGGGAGTATTAATGGGCATTATTTAATGGATTGCACTAAGGTTGTCATTTTAATAATTTATCTAAGAGGGGTGCCTTGGTGTAATATCTCGTTGGAACTGGGATGAAGAGATCTAAATGGTGGACAGGATAAAAAGTGACTTTCAGTGCCCAAAAATGATTTAAAGTCAAATAAATCACTTTTTGGAGTAAAAGGGTTAACAAATTAATAAAGTGATTTTACAAAAGTTAAATTAAAAAGTCATTTAAGTGTAAAAGGGTAAAAGGGTCAGCAAAAGGGTGAATGAGAAAATAAAAGAGGAATGAGGGCACCCTCTCTCATTATGCATTGTTATTTTCTAAAAATGAATTTGGGGGACTCTTGTAGCTTTTGGCTCTTGAGATGAAAAACCCTAGAGAAGGAGATTTGTTTCGGTGATGAGACCATCTACCCTAGCTGATCAAGGAGATCAGATCAATAGATATTTTCATTATGCTTTAGTGTGGTCAAGATCTCATCTTGGCGGATGAGTTTTCTCACTTGGTGGCCGAGTTCTACTTGTATGTGGCCAATTTTCTTAAGTTGGGTCCTATCTCTTCATTTGTGTCCAAGTTTATTAATGTTGGGTCAATTTGTTGGTTGTGGGGGGTGATTTCTTCATTTTTGGGCACATTGTTTCAGCAAGGGACCGAGTTATTACTGTTTGGGGTAGACTTTATTTCTAGAACTGATTTATTTACTTGTTGGACCGATTTTCCTTTGTGGTGCAGTGCCACTCTTTGACAGAGGTTGTTTAATTTCATAGAGGTCGAGCTCTTCCTTTATGCAGGATGATTTATTGTTGTTGGGGTCACTTGTTCCTTGCTAGGGCAAGTTGTATCCAATTTGGGTAGAACCTTGTGGTGAAGGGACTGATTTAACACTAGGGAAGCTGAATATTACAGTCCATTTGATTTATGGGTGGAAAAGACCAATATTGCAATGATACAGTGGGGGATTCATTTGTTGTTACAACCAACTACCATCTCTATCTTCCCGCCGAGTTGTACCATTCAAGTGGTCATATTTTCAAGGAATATTTGTGAGTTATTTATGGTTGTATCTGTTTATTATTTGGGTTGGTTTTCATTGATGTCAACCCTTGAAGAAAGTCCGGTAGCACAAATGTTTGGGTAATGGACCCAAGTTTGTTTGATGTATAATGGTATGAGTTTTAATATATTTGAAGGTAATACTATTCTAGATGGATAATACATGTCATTCCATTTCCAGTGGTATGTGGAACGTCACATAAATCCTCACGGTTAGAGAGTTATGGCCATGTGAAGTTGGAGAACTCTCATGAGTCATCTAGAAGCCCCAAAAGGTCAAAGTAGTCAAATTGGTTGCAGAG
>SNQJ01S0180723.1:6361-19360 GCA_010110895.2 Picea sitchensis | reverse complement strand
CTAGATATGATGTCCAAGGCCCTGTAATGAAAACCCAAGTGATAGAATCCTCAACGGCCCTACCAATCTCCTACAACGAATCTCTCTCCAAAGATGGTGCGCCCCCCTTGCTGGAAACCCCCAATGGTGTGCCCTCCTCCTCTTCCTGTGCCTGTGGCTGTGTAGAACCTCCTGCACTAATGTAGATCTGACTAGAATGGTGTGGGAGAGTATTGCATCTCCGAGACCAATCTTGGGACAAGCTAGGTGGAATATTTCACTATCGAATCGTCCTCTAGGGTTTGTTAAGTCAAAACCCTCAAAACCCCAAATGTTGGACTCACTAGCTAGAAGCCAGAAATCAAAATAATATCATACATGAATGAAGGAGAAGAGGCCATTGCCTTTCCTTTATACTTTTTGGCTCACCTTGTCCCTCCAAAGTGACTTTCATTTTATTAATATTTAATTAATTAATTAACCTTTTTACCTTTGAGAAGCTCCTTATCTCTCCTTGTGGCTTCCCTGGCCACTGAAAGTCACTTCTAGCCATCCCATCCTGTAGTGTTGCTCCTCCCGATTCCAATGATCTATTACACTAAGAGGTTCCTCCAAGTAATGTGCCCAAAATGACCTCTTCAATGAATACCATTGACTTATGGCTCAAAATAGTCAAAATCATAGAAATCATCGGAATGCAACGAAACCAAAGCCAACCTATGTGGAATGGCCCATAATGATGGAATATGATCATAAATGTAAGCTGGACCCCACAATGCCTCTCAAATACCCCTGTACTCGCTATAACCTCCATTTGGCTACTATGGTCATCATAACCCTCTGCACTGTGATGATGTCCCAAAGTGGGGACATTACAACCGATGATTTAATTATCATATACGCATTGATTATTAGTAAAAAAAAATGGCGCCAATATCTCACCTCAATTTATGGAAATTTCATTATCCTTTCATGCACGTGGTAGTACAGGTACTGATCGAATTGTTTATCAGACTACCAAGGTGTAATATTTATATGAGAAACACTGTAACATAAGAAACCAGACACACATCTATGTATAGTAATATTAAATAATTGGTGTTTCATATAACATAAAATAAAATATTACCAAGTAGTAATTTTAAGAGCATCAGTGCATTGTGGTTGTGTGTGTGCATCGATGCATGTTACTTAAAAGCACCACAATGCATATTTCTTAAAAATACACTGCTATGTGTGAATTAAAATGCACCAGTGTGTTTTTTACCAATAAAAACACTGACAAAAAATACTCCACCAAAAACTCCACCCACCGAATTTTTTTTAGTTATATAGAACATTTCTTAAAACATCTGCTAAAACCTCCACTTAGAATAGTGGGTTTTTTTTGAAAAATTTTCCAAAATCTTGTAACACTAAAAACCTTTGTTACAAGTTGTTCTCCGTGTAGTGTTCAATGATTAAAATGTGATAGAATTAAACAAACATAAATTGACATCAATTCATGGAAACAAGTGCTTATTTTCCAAATTAATCACATTCATATACAACATAGATAACACATATATTTCCACTAGTAGAAATATAGAGAGATATATAGAGAGATATAGAACTCTTATCTTTTAACAAAAAATAGTTTAAGAAACTAGTTGCATACAAGAGATTCTCCTTCTAGCATCAAGTGCATCTGTCAATCCCAATCTAGGTTATAAGGTCAATTAATACATTAACTAATAATAGTATTAATATATATTTAACATTAGAGTTATGTTAAAACTAGTATTAATAACATCAAACATATTTCCATAAATACGTTGAAATTAATAACATTGTTAATAAATATAATATTATATTAACAATTAACACTACACATTAATTGGACTAAGAACATGTTGCAATCCAATGATAAATTCAGGATGTTTTATTGTAATGTTAGGATTCTATAAACATTATCATGTAACGATGAAACTAGTTGCCATTATTGGACATTAGCATTTAGATGATAAGTGTCAAGTTTTCAAGCTCAATTAAAATTATATTTCTTATTCCAAAGTTTATTAATTATAGGAATTATGCATCAAATGTACACTAATGGGTTGATTTAGAATGTCATTTTACTATTATGATTATTCATAGTAAACAAAATTAATTATATTAATTATTAAAAATATTTTCTTTCCATTATTTTAGTATTTATAATTTAAATGGAAGCCTTTAAAAATTCTTGATATCCATTCACTGTAGTGAGTATCACACTTGTTGTCCTATCTTAAAAAAGGTTTCATGCCATCAAAACCTTTTGTCATTTAATATTCAATTACTCTTTTTCCATTAGTGATAGATGGTTGTATATAAGCATAGATCTCAAGCAATTTAGTAACACATATTTTATATTCCTTAGATTATTGAAAGCCAAGTTTGATTCTTGCAGGTTAATCCTAGAAATCATTCAACAGAAGGGAATCCTAGAAATCATTCAACAGATTGGAATCTTTTTTTTTCCTACTATGAAGAAAATTTTAAGAGTATAATATCCTTCATGCATCATTGAAGAATGCAGCATAATACGTTTCTTGTGTTTTGTATGGTAGTTGAAGGGTGTGCCATGGTTTTTGAATGGTTTGATGTGATGCCTAGATTACTTTGTAGTGAATGTAATGGTTGATGTATGAGACTTATTATGTAGGTTTGGGTGAGACAAAATAATATCTCTTATTTTATTTCACCCAAACCCCAATAAGGAATTCATTTTGTTCTATGTAGAAAATATAAATGTTCATATTACACCATTCTTGGACAAGAAGGAAAGGAATGAAATCAAAGAAAATTTAGAATCTTCTCTCCTTTTTATGTGGGATAGTGTTTGTTCTTAGATAATCAAATGCTCAATTTCAAAATTTCTTGCATCATGATCTAAAGTTTAAACATAAATAAGATCATGTAACGATACTTTAAAATATATAATAGTTAGTTCACTCTCATGATCGAAACTTAAATAAGATAATGTATCTAGCATATTTTTAAATCTAGAAAAGATAGTTCGTGATTGGTAAGTAGCTACTAAAGATTTTGACAATACCCAATAAAATAAGGGGAGGTTGAACCTTCCCCATTCTTTCCCCAAAGATATACCATTTTAGAAGACAATAAACTTATTTCAGAGTTCTATATCTCAAAATGATTGATCGAACATTAGAAATGTTATATACTTATTTCAGAGTTCTATATCTCAAAATGATTGATCGAACATTAGAAATGTTATATAGACATTGGTTGAGTAACCCTTATATGAATAGAAAAGTCTTGATTAAAAATTTGATAAAAAAAAACTTCAATTTTTCTACAAGTACATATTTCAGCTACATAGTAAAGCCTCAAAAAGATGTAAGTTGTTGTGCAATCAACAATAGTGAGGACAATACATGATAGTACATGTATTTGTGTCTAGAATTTGAAGCTATATATTAGATAAACAATTCACATGGAGGAATGCATATCTATCATGTTTATAATTTTTAACTAAATGATAACTAAAGCACATATTAAACTAAAGCATCGAACAATTGTAGATTCATGTGAAAACAACAATACTAACCTTATCTAGTAAATGTATTTTTATCTAAATCCTAAGTACATATTATAAACCATTCATGTAAAGGAAGGGTACTCAAAAAATTATATTTTGTACAAGCATCGTTCAAAATGGAAAAAAATAGAAGAGAAGTTATGCATCATGTGCAATTTGTAACGTAAATAAAAAATTTGAAAAAAGTCGAAAAATAAATAAGAATGTTCAACACATATAAGCTTAAACACATTTATATATTAAAATCCTAGCATAAATGTGAAATGTACATACATTTACACATCATCATGAATGGACACATCCTTCTCAGTTATGGATGCATCCTCCTCAAGCCTCATCTGTGTCATTCTTTTTTCCACATCCTCTTCAAGAACAGTCTCAAAAACTCTCTTCTTCATACTTCCCTATAAAAAAGTTGAAATTTGTACATATCTACAGAGAAAAAGAGGATGACATTCTCATAGTGGGTTGAGACATGGTCTTACCCACCAGACCCTGAGATTTGATAAATTATATATGGTAAGAAACTTTTCTTTTAAATTACTAATTTAAATGGCATTGTGATTTTCATATAACCAAAAAAAAATTCAACATGAAATTATACATGTGAACTCCCACCCTCTTCCAACTCTCCCAATGAGAATTTTGAAAATCATGCCCAAGTAGTGGGAGATGGAAAGGGAATCTGTAAACAACATAACTAAGATTTATAGAAAAAGATAAATTTCTTGTATTGATTCTTCAACAAGGTATGTAAATTGGACAACTGGAGTGCTCATATATGGACATTTTTAAAAATATACCTAATTCATCACATCCAAATTTAAACTCGATGAATCAAGTCCCCTATTTAAGGGAGATTCATTTAACATTTGACCAAACTGCGATTAATGAAGATAAAAAAACAATTATTTCTAAAGGTACAATGATATGTATCTAGATCTAATTAAAAGAAAATTATCTTGGAATACATAAAAATTTTACTAACTGTAACACATACCAATCCCGTGTTTGGTTTGTCATTTAGAATTAACTCCTTCCAACCATTGCAACAAAATTGTGCATACTCTCGTATATCTTATATGGACATGGAATCTATCTCCTCATCTGTTTCCTAAACAAAATTGGTCGGAGAATTGGATTGAGCTCTTCGACTATTCAAACCAACATCAACACCATAAAAAAATGATTCTAAATTTTATCTAATTTCATTGTTCGCCTCCTTTCTAACATCTGATAAATCTCACATCTATGAATGTGAAGAAAATGCCCATGTTGGGAGAGATACCAAAGGTCTCGAAGGCCTCTGCAATGTTTCATTTCGATATTCCCCTTTCTGATCATATGTTCATCCTTTACCATCCCTATAATATTTGGATGGAAGGCTGGTATAATCAGGGTGCATTCCCATGGAAAACTATGCATAAAAAATTCTAGAAAAGTAATGTGGAACGTCATCATTCTGTGGAAACTTTCCATATTCTACCAAAAATATATTATAAATATGTGCTACAGTGTTTGGGTTCCTAAAATGATGCAACTTCAACATCTTTCCCTTTGGACCCTCCTTGAAATTGAACATAGAAATTGCGTGCTCTTTTGAAAATCCATTTTTTACTACTTCCCATTTATCAGGTCCCATCACCTCTGAATTTCGTCTACTGATCAAATCTATGAAGCTATCATTCGTTGGCCCCATCTTTTGATATGCATCCATAAATTTCTACAAACAATGCAAAACAATATCCAAGCTTTGTTTTGTCTCTTGAGGGAGATCCAAGCACCTCAAATAATTTTGCATCATGCTTTTAATACCCGAGCATCGTTCAAGGGTCATTGCTTCAACATACCCTTCCCAAGGAAGATCATCATCAACATATGATGGATAGGTGGACCTAGGTGTGTAATATCTGGTTTCTTGATAATGACCCCTAGATCGACCTTCACCTTCTTCACCAACATTGGACTATCGATGATAATCACTCTCTTTTTCATTATTTCCTCCCACATTAAACTAATACTCTACACAAAGACACATTTGAAACTAATTACAACATTTAAGAGAAACAAAAATAAAAAATATAAAAAAATATAAAAGAAAAATATATAAAACATAAACATAAATACACAAAAAAATACAAAAACAAAATAAATTTACCAAACATATTTTGTTGATGTGATCGGTTCCCTATATTCTCCGGTGTTGGAGAATTTATGTGCAACCCATCTAAAAAAATAAATTATGTAGCTCTATTCAAAGCACTTTGTCTGGATGATCTATTCGTCGATTCATCTGATAATCCCCTCATCTCACTAGATTGCCTTTTGTCACTAGATACCCCTCCCAACCTACCATTCCTTGTTAGGATAGGGGTCTCCAACGTCCTCGATGTCTCATCAGAAGAAGGGGTTCCTCTTCCTCCTTCATTTGATAGCCTTGAGTGTTTGCAAGGAATATTTGGAAACTCACGTCTCGACATCTCGACTCGATCTATCCTTTGAAAACCCTTGAATGTGAAAACATAAGGTATAAAAACATAAAATTAAAATATGATATATAACAACTTGAAGGCAAAAGCATTTATAATAACTCCAAAGCATCAAAGCAATATATTGAAAAAAGGTAACAACTATATTTGTGACTATACTCTAATGTATGGGGTGGCCTAAATGAGATTCAAATGAAGTGAAAACATTAATGTCTCCTTGACAATAAGGAGAAGTAGGAAAACCATAACCAATAGTATTTGACTATTTAATAACTACGACACCTAACCAAGGTGCTAAACATAGATGGTGATGGATTATGAATGAAATATTTTTAACTACAACCTAGACTAGTACATTATAGAATATCAAGAAATACTTCTTAACTTTATATCCTAAGATTTCAAGGATATATGAACTTGCAAATTACTAAAATAAATTTAATAAATGCATCTAATAACATTGAAACTAGGCGAAATAACATAAATTTCTTGAAGAGTTCAAAATTGTCCAAGAATGACTTTAAAAAATGAATCATTTCCTTTAAATATTGAACGAATCCATCTTAATTGTGAGGATACCATGTTTCCAAATTTTAATGGTTTATTTCGAGAATTTATCCCAATGAAATTTCAAATTAAAAGAAATTCTAGGAATTTCATTAATATGCACTAATCATCTAGACATAATACACATCCACTCTTTATCGAATAGACAGAGTATATGGAATATGTCAACCTATCTATCACTCCACCTAGGTAATTGTTGTTTTTTCTACTAGTATTTAAGCATTTTTTTATCATCTAATACACATCCACTCTTTATCGAATAGACAAAGTATATGGAATATGTCAACCTATCTATAATTCCACCTAGGTAATTGTTTTTTTTTCTACTAGTATTTAAGCATTTTTTTATCATCTAATACAAAATCTCTTTGTTTTAGGGAGCTCAATGTCTTTGTCATATACTATCTCACACATAACCTTTAAACAAGTCATATTTTTAACTGTAAAAAATTGTAATTGAAATCTACTGAATGGAGGTTCCACTAGATTAAATCCCATGAACATTTCTCTCTTTTCAAATTACTAATTCTAGGGATGTCTTCTGTGGGTTTAATCTTGTTATGTTTAATATATATGCTTATTTGAGGTTATGTTTCTCGAATTAGTATTGTTCATATTCTAGAGAGATATTGTTCATATATGTGCTTATTTGCGTTGATATCGTGTTTATGTTCTTGATAAATGAGAACACCAATGCCATCATTATGATGTGGTGGCTAATATCAAGGGATTGTGCAAAGGGAGTGAGGTATAATTGGGTTAGTGGTGTACATGGTAACTTATGAAAGAATATGGATATGGTACAATGGGTAAGTAAAGGAGATCTCATATCACACTAATGTGTACTTTTATATTTGATCATCTACCATGAACAACACCTAACAACACCTACACTTGTAGATATTTTTGAGGATAAAGAGCTTAGAGCTATGCGAAGGATTGAACTAGGTAATGAGTCAATTGGCACAATTAAATATTAGGAAGATTTAATGAAATATTTAAGAAGTGTCTGTTAACCATTATAGATTTGGGAGAGGGATGAGGAAAACTTGCAAAAGAGGCAATGGAACGAATAATGATCAATAAGAAGATAAGACAAAGCATCAAAATATGAATAGGGAGGCTCTCTCAATGTTGGTGCTCTTTTAAAAAAAGTGTTGAGCACACTAATACATTTTCTGTGTTACATATCATATCCATTATAAGCATTGGTGTCCCTTTTTATGCCAATGTGAAATCATTGTTATCTCTCATCACAGGATACTAGCCACATAAAACTAAAAGAAAAAATATTTTCTAGTTTACAAAGTTTGAGACAGTTGTTCAAGGAATTGAAAGATGATGTAAGAACATGGAATATAGGAAATCCAATTAGTTTTTAGAATTGATGGATTTTTTATGTAATGGAAACTATATTTAAGTAGGGTTCAAATAAATATTTTCTAATTAATATTTATTTTATTTTCAAAATATAATGTATATATTAGTATGTGTATTTATCTTAATGAAGATTTCAAAGATGAATTCATGTAATTAGATCTGTATGAATAAGGAAGATATTTGATGACAAGTATTATTATTTATCCTAATGAATATTTCAAACATGAAATGAAGCAATTACAGAAAAGAAGAAGGAATAAAGAGAGAAATAAAATACAAACTTTTTCCACTAGTTTGGGAATCATCAAAATAATGCAAACATTCATCAAAATAATGCAAACATAATATGGAAATATTACAAGGAGAGATGATGATGTTTTTCTAGTTTTGTGGACACTGTGTAGGGAAGTGTGGACCTTTTTAGGAAATTATCCAACATAGAGAGTAAAGCCAATATTGTTGAAGTGGTCAAAATGACATATTTTTTCCCTAGCTTTCTAAATGAAGAGGAAAGTAATGTTGAATATTTTAGAGGAAGACTCAAAATATGAACTTAAGGAGGTATTACATATTTTTCAAAATGATAAACATCCTTGGTTTGGATGTGTTCTCGTGGAATTTTTTGTAGGGTTTTATAAAGTCATAGAGGATGATCCAATGAAGGTTGTTGAGGAGTCCATATCTTCAATGAATATATTAATTTCATTTAATGATACTTCTATTTCCCTCATTCAAAACTTGGATTTATTACAACATCATTTGAAGAGTACAAAGTCATTTTTCTATATAATTTCATTTATAAAATAATAATCATGATTATAGCAAGAACGGTTAAGAGATTGTTATTTGGTTAGATATCTAATTAATAACCTGCGTTCTTGTCAAGAAGAGAAATACATGAATAAATTGGTGTAGAAAAGGAATGATTTCATTCAACAAAAATGAAGAGGCTTCAAAAAATGGTGGTCAAATTGGATCCATCTAAATCTTATGATCAAGATAATTGGTTATACTTGAGATTGATATTGCTCCATTTAGGTTTATGTGTTCATATTTTTAATTGGGATATGAGTTGAGTAAACTTTGTTTCATTTACAATGCTTATCAAGATAATTGGTTATATTTGAGTTTGATATTGCTCCATTTAGGATTATGTGTTCATATTTTCAATTAGGTTATGAGATGAGTAATCTTTGATTCAATTTCAATGTTTATCAATCGATCAATGTCCATATTTGCTAGATTTGGAAGAGGATTAAGGTAGGGGTGCCCTTTATCCCTTCTATTGTTTCTAATTGTTGTTGCAATTTGAAAAGGCCATTGATTGAGGCCAAGAGGATTAGTCTTTTCAAAGGTAATAATATAGAGATAATACCTTTTTTTTGTGTGTGTGTCATCTCTCTTTTGTAGATCATATTTTACATAACGTGATGGATCAAGAAGGGATGTGTTAAAACTTAAGAAGATTATACTTGGATGCACATTTAATTATTACAAGGATGAAGGTCAATATAGGAAAATCCACTAGATTTCTTTTATAAGGGTGAGTGATGTGGATGTTAGGCTCTATTCTCAAAGGTTTAAATTCCATGGAATTCCATTGAAGGATAGATTGAAGTATCTAGATTTTTTCTCAAAGCCAAATGATTATGAGATAAAAGATTGGGATTGGTTAATTGTTAAAGTACTAAGGATATTATATGTTTGGTGCAATAGATAATTTTTTAGTGGGGAAGGTGTATTTTGGTGAAATTAGTGTTAAAAGTAATGCAGAGAAATATGAGATTCTTGTGCTCTAGGGATATGGAAAAATGGGTGATTCTCGTCGTAAAATGATAAAAAAAACCATTTTCCCAAAAGAGTTGGGTAGGTGGAGTTTTAAAAAATAATATATATGGGAAAATTTTGGGTTCACATTATTTTGGAATGTAATCTCTTGTCATATTATTTGGTGTTAGATTGTTGCAAAAAATTATGTTGAGCTTGATTTAGTGGAAAATTGGATTAAAATTTCTTCAAATAATTATTGCAATGTTTCAATTATCTACATGGATACAATTATAACATTCTAATTTGATTGAGAGATGGATTGTATGGAAGGTTTTGAAGGGGAAAAGAGTTTGGGATAGGAGAATTCCCTTGGGTTCACCATGGAGAAGTTTGCAAGTTTCCTATGAATTTAATTAATGTTCTTCATGAAAAAGAATTATTCTTTCTAAGTCAAATTATGTGTCTTAAATTCACCACTATCTAGAAGCACGAATGTAAGTTCATTTATATGATTGGTATTAGAGGTGGAAATTATAGGGTTTGAAAAGCCTAAATTTCTAGTTTAAGGTCAATTCATATAATAATAAAGGACAGATGATGTTTGGTCTGGCCAAATAACCTTACATGAGTATTATACACTCCTAGGGAGAGATATGGGGTTTTGTGTGATGGGTATGGAATGGGCGAACATATTTGGTGATGAAAAATTACCTGAAACTTCAAATGCCCTTTAAAATATCAAATATCTATTTCAATATCTTTCAGGAAGAAGAAACAACCCTTGGATGTACTACAAAACTAAAGCAATCATAGTGCTTGCAGATGTAATCTTTTTAAGGTAGATGAAGAAAGTATTAATCGTTTTATTTTGACATCCTCTTACACTATAAAGGTATGGGAAGAAGTGGAAGTATACTTAGATTTAAAGGATATGTGGAGAGGGATCTCTATTGAAGAAACTCTAAGACATTGGTGTGATAATAGTTCAATGAAGATATACAAATCTCTTCCCCTAATCATAGATTTTATTTAGCTTGGTAGGAGGAGAAATGCCTTGGAGGTTTTCCTAGGATATAAGTTAGTGTGCATGCAATGTTTTAAAAATTAAATGATAGGATTTGTTTAAAAAAATGGTGATGTAAAGGGAAACATTTATAAAGGAAACACTATATTTTTCAGTAAGAGTCGTGATATTTTTTATATATTTTAAATTATCAAATTCAATGAATCACTACCGTTATAATGTGGAGTGTATGCACAACATTTATGGAGCTAATCTTATCAAAATTTTACTTGTATTTATTTTTAGCTCATAGAGTTCAATTTGTAGTATTGTGCCATATAAGTTTTTTTTGAAATGGTAGCTATAATCAAATTTATTGCAAAAATAATAAAGACAACGTTTGCAAATTATGACATGTCACAAGAAGATGAACAAAAAAAAATTCATTTGTGTATACATATTATATATTTGGAATCTACAAATTAAAATTTATATACACAAAATTAATATAAAGCTAATTTCAATGTTAGAATTCATGGACATGTCCAAATTAGGCCTTGTCCATGTACATGGAAATGCTCGAATTCAGGCATATGTCTACATAAATGATTTTTTTTTTTTCATTTTCTTGTGAGACGTCCATGTACATGGACATGGCCCGAATTTAGCCCTGTCCTTGTACATGGACATGCTCAAATTCGGGTGTACAAGGATAGGGCCCAATTCAGGCCTAATTCGGCCATGTCCATGTACATGGATAGGGCCAAATCTAGGACATGTCCATGTACATGTACGTGTACCAATAAAATGAAAAAATAAATTACTCATTTTTGTATACATATTATATATTTGGAATCTACAAATTAAAATTTATATAGACAAAATTAATATCAAACTATTTTCAAGGCTAGAATTGATGGGTAGGTCCAAAATAGTGGACATTGCCAAATTTGGGCATGTCCATGTACCTGGACAGGGATTGAATTACGACCCTATCTAGGACACCATCCATTTTTTTAAAACAAAACTACATAACGTATGATTTTTAAAATTGAATTACATAAGACATTTTTTGAACAACCTACCTGGATATGTGGACTAATGAAGCCTCTAATTTGAGCCCTCGATGCACCAAAGAATTTTCCAAGGACACCAACGAATCTTCTATTGCAGTGTTTGTGCACAACAAAAATGACGATTGTGAGCCATAACCACACTCAAAACATTAAAACAAGCATAAAACAAGAGAAAACACAATAAACGTTGCATTGATTTATCTAGAAACTTAGTAGCTTGAATCTATACAGACGTCAAGAGGCACACCCCACCTAGAACAAACTACCAACAACCAAAATCAACAACAGACTCGGCTTGAACATAATCGATCGAATGTCAATGGCTTTGGAAACTGTTACCTGTCCGAGAGGTAAGAAATATGGAAAAAGACGTTCAATCAAAAACTTCTTCCGGATGAAATAAAATTTCGGTAGAAACATTTTTCGACTGAAAGACTTAGACCAAAAACATTTTTACGTTGAAAGAATCTTTCGGTTGAAATATTTTTACCGTAGGAAGAAAATCCATCCCGCAAATCTTGTACACGATTATCGAGGGCACCATCAGGGAATTGTTCGATTTGATGTGTGAACTTTCAGTCGAAATATCCTATCTTTCGACTGAAAGAAAAAACAGTTTAGCTGAAAATTCCGCTCAAAACTTTGGAGACCCAATTCTCACAAAAGTGTTACCCACCTTCATTATTTTACCGTAATTTTAATTGTACTATACTGTAATCATGTTCTTTTAAGTGTATTTTTATTTTTATGTTTGAGTTTTATGTTATGTTAATGTAATCATTTGATTTCTATTGCGTCATTGATTTAGAAAACTAACCCTACATAATTGGTGTGGGAAAGTGGATATGGGGTATTCACACTCTACCCATTTGGAATGAAATTAATGTTGGAGGAGTATAAAGACCCATATTTTTTGTATTTTCATGGCCAATTGGAAGGCGAGGAGGTCCAAAACCCATTACCTTGGAAATGTCACATGAACAACCCAATGTAGTTCGAAACTCCAACATCGATTGGTAAATAACAATAAGCAAACCTAATAAAGTGGGAAGGGTTTTTAATTTCTAAATTTTTTCTCCACATTTCATTTCTTTCGATGTGCAATACTCATCTAACTCATTTCAATTCACAATTTTTTTTGTTTCTCAA
>SNQJ01S0180718.1:19322-30466 GCA_010110895.2 Picea sitchensis | reverse complement strand
ATCATGGTATGTGTCACTTTTGATCATTGAAACCTTTAAATATATGCATCTGATTCCTTTTATCTCTAACAACTGCTTGGATCTTACATTAGCCCACTTGACCATGATTGGGGAAATTGACAGGGTGCCCTAGCAACCCTGTGCCCATAGGTCTTGGTTTTCCATTGGGGGTTTTCTGAAAATCCATCGTCCGCTCCCATCATAGCACCACTGTTTCATCTTATCTCCCGCTCATTTATCCCATTCCCCTTGTCCGAGCATTGGGTTGACCTGTTTGTAGGATTGCACCTTATCTTATGGGAAGAAGGGGCTAAAGGCCCAGAAGGTAAAAGCAGCTGGTAAAAGATAAAAGCCTAGAAATAAGACCTCGAGATGCTTCGCCCAGGGATCCCCGAGAAGGCAATAAAAAGCTTCTCAGTAAGAAACAAGAGGGACCCGAAAAATAACGAACAAGACCTAGCCAAGAGGATAGGGGGTCTCATCACAAGCCATCCTATTAGGTTCATGGGTACCTAACAGTATGACATTGCCACCATCTAGTTACCACGCCAGAGCAGTGACTTTTGGTTGCATGGCCAAGGGAAAGGGGGTCTCATCACGAGCCATCCTTCTCATTTCTGTGAAAGTACTTGTGCGTAACACTGTCAGCTCTGGTCACCATGCCAAGGCAGTGTCCTTTGGTTAGCCCTTGAATAAAAAGAAAAAGAAGAAGAAAAAACAAATAAAAGAAAAGAATAAAGGCAAGAACGGGCTTGAAAAAATTGCATCCATGACAGGTACAACTCGCCTTCTACAAAGGCACCCACAGATAACATCATGCATCCCTGGCTCTCATTTCACCCACATGACTGGACATCCCCTAGCCACATCACCTCACTTACATGGCTTGGATGAAATCTTCCTTGAAACTTTCCTTTTCTTGTGGATACTAGCCCAATAGGACGTCTTGTCCTTTTCTCCAGTCTTGTATTGTACGTTTTTGTAATATCTTTGAGCTATTGACCGATGTATCAGGGTTTTTATGCATATGTTTAATAATATTAATGATGAAATGTGATTGACATTGCTATGATCCCTGTGACTAATGAGCCCATGGAGGGTGTAACTTTTGATGTGCAGGACCATGCCCGACGGACAGGTACCATTTGGACTGGTACACATGGGGAGATGATTAGTTCAGACCTCCATGGGGCTGAAGAGCCCACCAGATGGATGCTGAGACCCCATCAGGGGGCAGAGACAGGACGGTGTTTGATCAGGGTTTTACACCAAAGAAGAAGAGCACGTTCCATTAGGGGCACTTTGGCTGAGCTGGACCTCGGGGGATTGACCCACTTGTAGTGGAACGTTAGCTCCAGATGACCCAGGACGTCACCAGGAGGCTTGTGACGTCATCATGAGCATATGGCAGATGGACAGGGTTGTTGGCACGTGTGGCAGTTTGGAAGAGCCAAAGGAGGGCTAACATTTGGTTTCTGGATGCTGCACTGGCCCTAGAAAGGGCTAACGCCTCCCTCAGGAGGGCTCGACGTCTCACTTTTTCTCAGTTAGGGTTTTAAAACGAACATTTAATGAAAAACAATATTACTTTGATATTCTGGCCTTGTCGGCCATTTTATGATCTAAAAAGTAAATTAGGTCATTGATACACTATATATTGAGGAGTTTTAGCCTCATTTTATCATAACACATCACTCACTCATAAGGAGGTCTAATTTTAGCGCCCTACTTGGGTATTTTTGCTGGTTTAGCGAGGCGCACTTGTTGAAGGAAGGCATTTCTTGGCATTTTATGGTTTTTCTCTTGAAGGAAGGTGTTACAACTAGGGTTTGCATGGTTATTCCTTAAAGAATTGTAAGTATTTTTCTGCAAAACTTCTTGATTGAATGGTTGTAGTCTTATTATCTTACATGTATTTATAATTTGCTGAATCAAAACCCTAGGTGACAAGCACACAAGTAGGTCCTTGTCTCATGTCCCCTAATAGAGAAATTTTCAGCCATTGAAGAAGGAAGAAAGAGCCTAGCCATAGCTACACTCTCATTTCTTCTTCTCCTTGAGCTAGTCGTATTTTCAGGAAGTCAAGAAGGAGGAGACATCCCAGGCCTAGGTTATCTACACCTAGGGCCGTTTTTCTTTTAGGGTTTAGTGATAGAGCCTTGCTATAGCAACACTCTCCCTCACTACACTCTCTTGTCTTGATTTATCTTTCATGCTAGCCGTTTTTTCCAAGTTAACCTAAGGAAGGAGGAGAGAGCACGAGGCCTTGCTTTAGCAACACCAGAATGAGCCTCTCTCCCCTAGGGATTTGATTCTGGGGCCCTGCCATAGCAGCACTTCAGAACTTTTCCTTCTAGTCCTTAGTCGTCCTCTTTCAACCCTTGCGTCCTCTATTAAATTGACTCCATTAGCCCAAAGGCACCGATCTTAGACCTCCAGCGTTGAAGTGAAAGTGATCAAACAACTCTCAAACTCTTTTCTAAATTGAAACCCTAACTAACTGCTAACCCTAAGTTGCTGACGTCACACCTGAATAATTCATCTTTATGCAGCAACGTCTTGTTTTAAGAGCAATTGAATGGTGATTTAGGCATTAATTGATGGTGTGTTGATTTGTTACATTGAATGCCATGTCATTTCAGTATCTATTGAGGAAGTGATATTAATTGCATTGCTATATTGATAAACATTGATCTCGTCAATATTTATTGCCATAATTGCTTATTTAAATATCAGATAGTCTTATGAAATACTAACCCATTGAATTATAGCTTGCATATATTGGTTTGTTGTTGCTTTGTTCCGGGCAGGTGTTCTCCTTTGGGGCTTCACTTCATTATTGGTTGTTTAGCCAGGACTATCTGTTTTGGTGGTGACCTGTGAAGGGGGTACTTTACCTTTGTCCTTTTAACTTTTGCCTCTTCAAAACTCCAGGTTACCGGGGACGTCTCCCCTGGGCCTAACCTCCCTAAAGAGAAAGAACCTCCCCATCGTGGTGACATTGGGTGGGATAGGTTCCTATTACACAAGTTTGACCTCCATCTTATAGCCATTTGACCTCTCTACAAACTGTGCGATATCAAAGTTCATGTGACATGATCCTCTGTATTTGTTATCATAATAAATGGCATACATGATTTATTTTGCTGCTATATATAACTTCTTTATGTGTGAGCAAGTAGTTGGTCTGTGCATCTATTTCTACTCGTATTCTGATATTTTCCATGAATTCTGAATCTTGTAACTCAGGATAATTTCGTAATTGAAGCTTATTGTGCTTGTATATGATTAATTGACATTCACATGCAAATTTAATTATGTTTTTCCTATGCATGATAACTTAGGCTCTAAAAGAAGAAAATATGGGAAGCAACATTGCTGTTATCTGTGAAGCCTTCATGCTTTATGAATCATGGAATATAAAATTATAGTGGAAATATAAAGTATATAATTAGCTAATATTGCAAGTTCCTTATCTATGTGCTCAGAAGCAAGACCTAGGTCTTCTTATCTTAAGCTTAATGGTCAGTAATATTATAATATGAAATGTTAAGTTCTTTTCCAACACCTAGATTACTAAGAGTCGGAAAGAAATCCTCAAAAGAGCTGATTTCTGATGTGGAAATTACATAACTTTTTGAAGGATGCTAGAATTTTAAAATGTTTTGTAAAGTGGTAAGAAAGCTGCATTGTTGCATGATAATATACCAAACATAAATGATGGAATGACGTCTTGCATGCCAATGTGCAAGCAATGCCATAGTACATCCTTATTCTTATGGCCATCCCAAAGCAGATATTATGTGGTTCCAGGCTATCTACAGAGTAAATGCTTTGAACGACAAAGAAAAAGGAGATTAGTTATATGGTACTTTTCAAATATTGTAATCAATTGATTGCCACTGTGACACATTGTCTGTAACCAATGGAGTGGATTTACCAACTCCTACCATGGTATTGGTAACTCCAGCCCATAACTGTTCACTATGGTGGTGTCAACATAGCACATTGCAATGTGCATTTGTTTAATAATTGGTTGTTTTGAAACGTTTTTAGTTTACATACTGTCGACTGCCTATTCAACTAGGGGGTCAACTCCATGTGCCATGAAGATATGCATCATCAGATGCTAATATGTTGAAGACAGTTTGGTTCTACTGGGCAATTTATGCCTCCAGCGCAATTTTTGTAAACGGAGTTTTCGCACCCCTGCTTGGGTTAATAATGTAATAGGTCTACATGGATCATAGTTAGGTCATGTACCTGGGGATGTTTTCATTGGGAGAGTTCCTTTCACCGAGGGTTTTTTATCCTCAGGATTTTAATTGGGCTTTTCAGCCTTATTAATTTCCCTCGAGTTTTTCTCTCACACCTGCAATAATTCCTCCAAAGTGGTGAAGGGCGTTCTAATGGTCTCATCCTCTGGTAGCTATTGTTTAGGAATGATTGAAATGACCATGTAAGACATCTTAGAAAGTTTCGTGGAATTTCGTTGAGTCTAGATAGGTTTTTTTTAATTAATTAAATTTAATTAATTTTCCTAAGGTTGGGAATTTAATTAATTAATTGTTTTTGAGCAATTATTGTAAAAACTAGGTCCTTGGGCTTTTGCTAGGGGTATTTGTGCTCAAAAGAAATGGAAAGGCACCCCCTACACCCTTGGACCAAGTTTCAGCTCAGTCGGACAACTTTTGCTAGGCATTTGTCCACCCGGAGTGTCAGTGAGTGAAAACAACAATTTTAATTGCTAAGTCAAAATGTAATTTTTTTAATTTTGAGTTAATGGGGTAATGTTAAGATGGATAAAAGGCAAGAGGGATGACACCTAACCTACCCAACCACATCCTAACCCTTTACATACCCCCTCACCCACTCACTTGCTAAAACACCCATGCCCCTAGGGGGATTTGTGCCCCCCCCCTCACACATAAACCTTAGAAAAGTCATTTAAATGACTTGTGGGCCCCTCCCATGAGTAGTGCACCCTTCCTAGCCCACCACCTCATCCTTACATGGTCCCCACTTGCCAACTCACTCATCCATGTCACCAATCTTCACCCAAACCCTAAGTGGTGCACCTCCCCTCCTTGAGATTCTCTCCCTTGCTTGGTTTTTGACACTTGGATCTCATCCAAGAGGGGTGAGTTTGCCTCTCCAAGCATAAATAGAGCCTCTCCTCACTCATTCACTCACCAATCTTTGAGCTAGTGTTACTCTACTAAAATTACGCCCCATCTCTCTTGCTCTTTGCCTTTTGCTTCCATCCCATTTTTCTCTTGAGAGCATTGGAGCAACTTGTTGCTGCAAGGCTCTCCCATTTGGATTAATGAAAGCTTTGGAGGATTTGGAATCACCAAGAGTATTCTGGTTGTATTCTTACGTATGAGGTGATATTGTTGATTTGGATATTTTGTGTAGCATTGACTAGATTCTTAGGTAAAGTAGTTTACTTGAGTAGATTAACACAGAGTATTCTTGCTGGTTTATATATGTTGGATAGCTAATAGTGTGAAGTATTTCATATTGCTAGTTTATCCATGCATGTTATCTACTTGTATGTTTCACACCTTGCTTGAGTTTTGCAGGTTTACCTCAAGGGATTGTTGGGATAGCCTTAAGAAGGAGTCTTTCCTCAAGGCCCATTCAAACTCCTAGCTTTGCTTAGTCTAATTTTCTGTTCACATTTCATTTATATTTCAGTTAGATAACCATCTTAGATAGGTCATTTAAACTCACTTTTACTTGGAGATTTTTATGTGAAAAATTTCTGCTTAAAATCCAGAATCTTTTCTTAACATTTTTGTGTTGTGCAGCATTTCCAGCAAGCAATAGCTTGTTGGTTTTTGCAGATTCTTACCAGGAATGAGGGGATATGATGCTCGAATTCAGTCACACAACACTCCCTAAGTGACTCTTTTGAGTGGGTAACAAGTCTCTTCCTTCTCTCACTCATTTTTAGCATCGTAGCAAGCCCTCAGGAAGTTCCCTTGAGGCTTGCATTCTCTTGTTTTATTTCAGCCATTGTAATTTAATCTTGCAAGTTATTCTGTTGCCTACACCTTGGGAGAGTGATTGGCTCGGCCAACCCCCCAATATTGTTGGGCTAGGACATAGATTTATTTTAGCATTCTTTATTTCTTGCCCCACTTGTCATTAGAACAAGGTTGTGTGGCTAGTTTGTTCTAATAATAACTGTTTAATTTTTCTTCCCAACCCTCTTTGGCACAACATTGGTAGGCTTGCCTCCACCTTGTGCCATTGTGAGTGGTTTGCAATATATTTCAAGTTTTGTTCAAATTAAGTTGCCTACACCTTGGGAGAGACATCCCCATATCGTATGGCTACGATGGGAATAATGTGTTGATGGTTTTTGTTGTTTACATGGTTAAAATCTCCTAGAGTAGTCATCACAGATCATTGATCTTAGCTTAAGCCCTCAAGGCATAGTTTCCTTTTCATGCTCTAGTTTTTATCAAGTGCAATCTCTCCTGGTTTATATGCTTTGGAAGTAATCCTTTAAATCTACAATTCACCTATCTCTTAAGGCATTTGCCATCCATTACTTCAAATCAGATGTAGAGCATGTACATGGTGTAGATCTTAGTTTTCTTTTCAGCATGTCATATTCATTTTTGGATTAAATTACATGGCTAAATGGTGATCACATAAAGCAATTTTCTGTTATAGTTGGCAAGCTGTTCTTGTCTTTCACTTTACTTTTTCTATTCAAGTTTACATGCATACATGGTTAAGTGGATGATAATGGAATAGATGTTTTACTTTCAGCTTTCTTACATGCTTTAGATGTATTCATAAGCTTCAAATTCACAATCTGCAAACACATTTTCAACAGTCATTTAAGTTTCGGTTTTGTGCATTATTCACTGTTTTTGGGCACTTAAAACTTATCTAAAACACTCACTACACATCTTAAGACTTAGTCGTAAGTCATAACAATATACTAGACCAACTAGGACACCTAAAATCCACCATCTTCACCATCTAAAACGAGAATGGAGGAGGGCAACGGAAGGTGAAGGCCGGGGACAGTCTCAAGGCACAAAGGAGTGTCCTTTCCGTAAAAACTCCATTCTTTGGGCTGACTGTGACAGCTAGGGTGGGTCTCGTTTCCTTACTATCTTGAGCATCCAGCAGCCATTTGGCAATAGGAGGAGAAGGATTAAGGTTTGACACTTAGTTAGGAGGGTAACTAAAATCTATAAAATCTTTAAGCAACTCCTAACCACTTAGTCTTCTAGGCAATCTTCTTTTGGGATATATCTTATGGTTGTTTAGAGCACTAGATTGCAAGCACATACATCTTTTATCTTTCATGCAAGTCTATGGTTTAATTATCTAAGTGTTAAATCTTTCAAGTGAGTTGAGCATTTGTCTTTCAAATATTTCATATCTTTGGTAAATGCTCTTTATGGTGTGATCCCTCAAGAGATAGCGCATCCCACTTGGAAGCATCTTTTTGTTGGATCTTGAGTGCTTTATGGTTGCCATTGAAAAGCAGTCCAATTCTTATTGGGGCATGCTTGGCCTTATGTGAATGATCTTAACATTTTGAATATCTTTTAATTCTCACATTTTAGCACTTGGTCCATCTTGATTATTTGTATCTTGTCTATCTTGTAGTTTTGTTCATAGTTGTGTAGTATCTTTTATTCATTGTTGTAAGTATTTATATATTTTATTGTGAGATAATTGTACTTAAGTAATCATTGTAATCGTTTGTAATCAACCTCCTTAAACATAGTTGACCCCTTTGCCCAACCTTAGGCACTAGTCTTAGTTGACTTAGGGAAGGGTTTTTGTTTGACATAAGTTATTGTGCATCTTGCATTTGCTGCCATAGCATCATAGGTTAGTACTCCCCCCAAACTTTTAATCAATTAAAACCAACTCCTAGAATATAAACGTTAAATCATATCTAGTAACTAGGGTCTACCCCCCTTGGCTTCCCCAGGAGTAAGCCTAGAAGGAAGAGGTTCCAGTCAAGGTGACAGTGTGGACTGTGAACCTAGGCATTGTGCCTCCAAGGACACACTAAGTGAGCTGGACTTTGCTAACATTTGCAAGTGTGTATTAGGACGGCAACACATACACTAGGATCCGAATCACAAATTCCGTCTATATGAAATTCGTCGACTTTTGATATAGCCTGGTCCAAGGAGATGAGAAATAAGGATTTGGATTTGTTTCACAAATTGCATTTCTTGAACAAAAAAACAGAATTTTTAAGCAACTGCTTATATCGTCTACACTGAATAGAATTTTCTCATTATGAAATGTTTGAACTCCTGTGTAAGTGAAGTGACTGTGCTGTATATAAGATGAGGAAGGGGGATTAATTAAGGGTTATATTTTAGCTTTAAAGTGAATTTTCTTTGGTTCCAACGTTCACTTCACTTTTTTCAGTTTGTAGTTTCTTACTGGGTTGATGGAATCCTGTGATATTTGTTTTGTAGAGGAGAGGCAGAGCTGGTCGTGTTCAACCTGGTGAATGCTATCATCTCTATCCAAGATGTGTGTATGATGCTTTTGCAGAATATCAACTTCCAGAGCTCCTGAGGACACCACTACATGCTCTCTGTCTGCAAATTAAAAGTTTGCAGCTTGGAAGCATTGGTGAATTCTTATCAAGAGCATTGCAGCCACCAGAAGCACTTGCAGTATGTTTTATCAGCAACCTTTTCTGTAGTGGTACTTTTTGTTGTACAAAGACTAGGATCTGCTGATATAATGTTTAGTTATTTTAATGATTTTATTTTCTGATATAGTGCTGTTAAGCTTAAGCTAGTTTTTCCAAATCTATAAATTTCCTGAGTCTATCTTTTTGTTTTAGGTTCAAAATGCAGTTGAATTCTTAAAGATGATAGGAGCCTTGGATGACAAGGAGAATTTAACCAACCTTGGTAATCATATTTTATTCTTACAAATGTCATTGTTATTTGCAGTTTCTATTGATTCTACTTGCTTTCAAAATCTCTGATGATTTTTAGTGTTTACCATTTTTAGAAACTTTATTTTTAAGTGGTTTCAGGTTAATGTGTTTTCACCCTCATGAAGCATGGGTAAGAAGCCTTCTTGTATCTGTTTTCGTTTGGCAGGGAACTATTTGTCAATGCTTCCAGTGGATCCAAAACTTGGCAAAATGCTTATTTTTGGAGCTGTTTTCCGCTGCTTAGATCCTATACTCACCATTGTGTCGGGCTTGAGTGTCAGAGATCCTTTCCTGCTGCCTCATGATAAAAGGGATGTAAGTTGAGGGTGTACTGTAATAATGACTCTATGTGTATATGTAATGCATTATGTCTTCGGGTTGCTTGCTTATTTATTTATTTATTTTTATTCCCAGAGAAGAATCACATTTTATATTCAAGAGAGTATAGAACACATTCTTCATGTGCCTAAGCACATAATACAACAAAAGGGGATTAACCAGTAACCTTCCAAGTCCAATTTTTTTTTTCCACTGTCTACATGCCCACCATTTTTCATCCATCACTTCAGAAACTGCTAATCACATCCAAATGTTCAGCCATAGTTAGTCTTCCCGAGAAATTATAAAAGGACCAAAAGTATAAAAAATAAATAAGCTTCAGCCACTGATTCAAAGAATTTTTGAAACCCCTGATTATCTAAGTACTTGTCTGATCAAATATCAAGTCTACTTTCAGTTGAGACTCCATCAAGAACTTCCAATAAAAGCAACCCAGGATCCTGAAGTACAGCTTGTTTGGATAATGTGTCAGTTGCAACGTTGTGTTCTCTGTATATGTGAGTAAAAGTGATCGGTTTAAGCTGTGATTTATTCTCTTTTAATTGTATGACCAGAGGCTGAAGAGTAACATCTTGAATCTGCTGATCCTCATTCATCCACTTAATTACGATCATTGAATCACCATAAATTTCCAACCTATTGAGCCCTTTTGCACTTGCCAACATTAATGATCTAAGAGCTATTAGCTCAGCATAATTATTAGATCCAATGCCCAAACATGCCTTAAACTCATAATAGTGCCTCTCCTCTAGAAATAAAATGAAATATCCCTCATCCCGCTGATCAAGATATTTGCTACTGTTCTAATGCTCTGTCTCGCAGATCTGATACGCTGGGGGTTTCTGGATGCGTTTCAGTTGTGTGTTTGAGATATTTTTGGTTATTGCGAGTGCATGTGGGTTATTGCATGTGCATGTTGCATATCTATGGTTTAAACAGTATATAAAGGATGCATGCGGAAGTAAAGAACATCAACTGCCCAATATATGTATTATGCGACTCGAGCATAGAAATACAATAGCATACTAGAAATAATCATTAGCTAGATCTCATGGATCGTCACTGGAATACAACAAATAACATCAAAATACCCATGATCAGAAGATGATAGCAGATCTGATGCATGCACGGATAGATCAGCAAAAATATGCGATTCCGGAGAAGTACGGTAACCGCTACCAACTGGAAAACTTGTTCGGAAGAATCGACCGTCGGAGTGCGCTGGAAACTGCTCCAATAGAAGTGCCCTAGTCTCTAGACTGAAATGGATGTTTGCTGGATTTCGGATCTGATCCCTGAGGCACTGGATCTGGACCCTTGGGGGGTTTGCGCACCTCCTGGGACATTGGATGCGCCCCAAAGGATTCCACAAACGGAATCTGCTGCTATATGGCTCAAAACGATCGTCTCGCCAAATAAGGAAATGGGTTAGAAGGATTTGATCGGATCTGCTCTGAAACTCTGCATGCAACACCAAATGTCTGTCCGAAAGAGCTGCGCCCTAAATGGATGAATGAGTCGATTTGCAAGATTCCACCGTCAGAATCTGACGATAGATGGCTCAATAGAAGCGTCCTGGCTGGATCTCAAATGGGTTGGAAGGAAACTGCAATCTGGATACGGATCTCGTGCAGCTCTCCAAACCCTCAAACTGACTTGCACCCTCACTGGCTGAGCTGCGCACTTTACAATGGATACTCCTGAAAAGTACGGTAAAATACCTGGATGGTATCTCCGATGGGCTAGGGTGTGTCTCTCAACACCGAAACCGATCAAGGGTGGTGGTTTCCTCCAGAAATCCACAAAACAGTAAGGTCGGCTCTCCTCCTCCTCTGGGAACTCTCAACATCAAATC